>VZTM01029751.1:16167-62880 GCA_013400555.1 Jacana jacana | reverse complement strand
TTTCTTTGCTAATTTATGCCACCCACTGGGCAGCTCGGCTCTCTGCCATCTTTTCTGTTGCCCCACACAACTATGTAAGATTGGATGGTGGAACCTAACAATTTAGTGTTTTCAAGCATTCAAACTTCTCTCAGGGAAATTATATGTATTTGGACTATTTTTCTGTGCTTTACCACAAGCACAGCATAGAAGTGTGCTGGAAGGTGCGGTTTTCCATATTTTCAAATGTAATTCCATGTTTCTTGGCCATTTTTTAAGTTTATTAAAAGGAGCGATCCTGAAAATATGTGTGGACCTGACACTCTGCATGTGCCTATGAGTGGCTCTGACTAGAGAGTGTAACAGAGATACTACGGTTTAAATCAATAAGAGCATCAGGCTGTAATTATTCCTTTGTCAGTACTCAACAAGATACATGGGCGAGACATCTTCTGGATTCAGTCCTGTCAGCTGCAAAGTAACCTGGCTCTGGTCCACTAAAACACTTAAGCCCATACTTATCTTGAAACAGTTATGTAGAACTATGTCTTCAAAGAACGAGTATGCATATTTAAGAGCCTTGTTTATTCAGCAGCTAAAGAATGCAGCATCTTTTAAGAGGAAGCCCTGTCTGCCCCTATTTTGTCTTCTGTCCTTTGTCCTGTCCTTGAGGCAGCAATCATTCCTCATTCTCTTTGAGTGTGTGTATATCATTTAGTGTTTGGGGATTTTTATCCGAACTGAAGCCTTTAATTGTCTTCAATAGTTGTGGCTACAGTTCTTTGAGGAGAAAAGGGAGAGATTCTGCATTTCTTTGTTTTAATAATGCTCATTATTATTCTTGCCTCTTCCTCTTGCTTTCTTTTACTGTTGTGAGGCATTCTGATTTTGTCAAACTTTCATATTTTAGGCTGCAACTCAGAAATTCCCATGTGGTATGTTACTATACATATTTTTTTATTATTTTGTTTTTAAAATTTTCAGTTTCAGAAAGAAAGTGTTGCCAAGTGGAAAAAAAAGCATTTTCCCCAAATCACTGAACATGACTACTATGAACATGAGTAACAACAGTCAGGAAAGCTGGTGTCAATGGACAACCTTATGCTGAGCAAGGTAAAAATTTGATCGAAGTCTGTGCACTCCTACAATGTGATAAAACTAGCAAGTGGAGAGGAATTTGAAACAAAATTTCTAAGCCAGACAATTCCAAAATCTAACAGAATTTTAGCTTAGATCCAAGCTAAATACCTCAAATAACTGCTGTATCTCTGGAATGCTGTTGATTAGCTGTTTTATGTATTACATACATATTATATGTATGTAATGAAGTAAGGTGGTGAAAATGTAAAGAGATACAGAGGGTAACAACATTAAANATGTGTCATTTTAGGTGATAAGTTTGTGGCTGTGGTTGATCAAGGGAGGTGGTCTGTATCCTTCTCTTGTAATTACTGTCCATCATATGTGTTCCTGCTCCAGCAGGGGGATTGGACTAGATGATCCTTTGAGGTCCCTTCCAATCCCTGATATTCTGTGGTATCTGTTCCTCCTGTGAGTTCAGTACCTGATGAAGCTGGTACAGTTTAAAAGCAAGATATGCTTTTTTGAGTATATCAGCCTGGAAAATCATGTGGCCTTTCAGGTTCCGCAAAACTTGAGACATTGTTTTAGAAGAGTCGTTCTGGTTGGATTTTCTCTACCTATTAAGTTAAAGATTTGAAAGCAAATGGGGAAAACTGTCTAATGTGCTGAGGATAAAGGAGATGCTTGTTTCCTCTTCAGGTCCTCGAAATAGCTAGGTAATTTTACACTACAGTACAGTATTTTACTTGCATCCCATTATCCCTTCACTGCCTTCTTTGCCGCTGTTTAAATTTACAATGTGAGATATACCATGTCCTTTTTTACATTTTTGTAATATCTGCTCTTCTTTTAGGCATACATGTAATATTTTGGGCCCTTTATACATTCTGTTTTTCCATCTCATTTATTCTTGCAATACCTTATTTTTCTGCCTGTGTTACTAAGGCAGCTTGCAAAACTCAGGATGCTAAAATTTTATCTGAGCTTGGTATCAGGCAGTGAAGTCAAAGTTGCACAAACAGCGTATTATGTTGGTTTTGTTGTTATTGTTCAATCACTTGATTGAGATGCTTTTGCCTTTCTTCTCACCACTTCAATTCTGTAGGAAAATTAGCTCCTTGGACAGCATTTGCCTATGATCACAGAATGTACCCATATATCCTTGAGTATAATGTGATGGGACTACAACTGTTCATTTGATTTCTAAGTATCACATAATCCCATTTTAGCTGTGTGTACGAATCCTTGTTCTCCTTCCAAGCTCCAGAGACTCTCTATGTCTCCCTGATGTTTGGCTTCTTCTATCTTCTCTCCTTTCAGTATGAATCCTCCTCCCTTCACCTATGTCCATCACCTTCAGAAAAGCCATTCAGTGTTTCTGTTTAATATAGTCAGAGTTTGCATAAGACACTGGTTATCTAGCCAATGTTCAACAGTTCTGTTAGTCTGAATTATCTTTTTTTTCCTTATCAATCATATATAAATATTATGTCTCTAGAGAAATTTAAGAAGCAAACATGTATCTTTCTTTATTATTTTTTTTTAGTACAAGTGCTTATTTCAGATATTATTTTAAATTAAGGAGCTAGAACTCATGTCCTCTTCACAGAAGTAGTCACTGCTTGTCCTACTTGTTGTTTGTTTTCTGTTCTTTTTGCTCCATCTGCATAGTGCGCTCAGTCTGTCTCCATAATGGCAGTCCCTTGTTATTTGTTTCCTGTGTGTACACCAGCTCCTTACAGACCCATTTACAATGCATTTACCACAATGCACTATGGCTATTCTCTTAAGGGAAGAAAAATCAAAACAGTCTGCAGACCACAGCATATCTCAGAGGCTAGTGATCACTCAGGGAGCCTATTGTGGAGAAGCAAAGTCCCTTTGCCACGAGGTTAGACGCATGTACAGTGTGTCCAGAAGTGAAAATGTCATTGGGACGGGTGTTACAGTCATGCTCAGTAATATGTTTGGTTTTGTATGGAGTTAATCCTTTGCTATAAAAGGGCATCTTTTTTTTGTGGAAGTATTAGCTGGGGCAGATGAGCATCTTTCATGCTTAAAGGCCATTAGATGTGAAGCATTAAGAAGTGGCTATGTTACCTCTATAATAATGCACAGTGGGATAATGAGGTTATCTCACTATGAATAAAACCTTGCTCTCCACTATATTTAAATGAATGCTTTTATATGTGATAAATGTATCAAATACCCACACAAAACTTGACGGTTAACTGGCAAATCATGTCACCATTCAAGAGAAGGTCACGTCTTAAACTCTTGTGCCTCAGCTATTTTAACTCCAGCTCTGCTGTCATTTAAATACTTTGATATTCTCAGTGTTGGCAGCTGAATTTCTCTCGTTTAACAGTCTTTCCCCTTACATTGCATCAATAAGATGCAATCCCATATGTGACTTCTCATACAGTGGCTTCTCCACCATGTACTCTGCTGGAGAACTCTGAACACTCAGGGTCACTTATCAAATAATTTAGGAAATGGGAGGTTAATTTGAAAACATGTCTTGGGTTCTCCATTTCCTACCAAGGGGGTGAGCAAGAGGCAGAGCAATAGAACTCCTTCATAATGTTTCTGTGAGATCCAAGTTAAGGATTATCTGGTTTTAATACTTACTGTGTGGGAAAGAAATGCTGTGGAAGCTATCAGGCAGTCACGTACCATTAATATTTTACTGAAGATGAGAGTAAGCTAAGTTTCTAGGAA
Source organism: Jacana jacana (assembly GCA_013400555.1). NCBI lineage: Eukaryota > Metazoa > Chordata > Aves > Charadriiformes > Jacanidae > Jacana > Jacana jacana. Next base: position 59,097 of record VZTM01029751.1, on the reverse strand, counting down.
ATGTATTGTCATGCCTGGCATGTTGTCATGTTTGTGGCAGAAGTTCTTGTGAAAAAATATTCTGATTTATGTTTTTAGTAATAAAACGGTACCCGTTTTCACAGTTTCATTCTGTGCTCTGACAAGGGCACTTAAATCCCTGATTCTGTGATCAGTAAAATAAAACATGAAAACTCATTATCTACCATTATGGAGTGGTGTGTGAAAATTACTTATGGTCTATTTCTTTTTAAAATACAGTAAATTCTACAGTAAATTTTCTACAAGTTGGAACAACAGAAGATTGGTGGGGGAACTGGCATACACCATGTAACATAGAAGCAGTGTACTGTGGAAACAGTATAGCCTTGCTCGCACTGGATTGCATGCAATTTGGTATGTCCTGCTGGAGACAGCTCCACACTGAGCCACCTCTCATGACCCTGGTGCACCCAGGGCACAGCTTAATTGCAAATGGATTAACTTGCATGCAAATGGTGGTAGTTATCTTTAGGCCTGCAATCCCACAGAGTAGAGATGGGAAAGGAAAATCCTGTCCTGTAAAAGATGTGAGACATGGCTCTATGGCTCTGACTTGTTCTTGGAAGGGTATGCAAATACAGAAATTCCTGATAGACAAATACAAATGTTCTGTGAGGCAGGACCTGCCAAAGCAGTAGGATAGTAACTGCTGTCACTAGCTCTGAGCAGCAATTTCCTAGACTCTGGTTTTCAATCACTTGCAACTTTTCTGAAATTTGTACCTTTTTGACTGAAACTTCATTCTTCAGCTCTGCCAGAATATAGATACTGTGCTTCTAGTATTTGAGTGAAAAACAGTCATTTCTTTGTAAGCTGGAGAAAACCAGGAAGGAAAATAGATTCTGTAATTAAAAGAGGGTGTTTAAAATGAGAGAAATTACTGAATTTTGAAAGCTGGCATTTCTTACAGAAATTACATTTACTGAAGAAAATAGGAAGGAGATTGGTTTTAATTTGTCCAATTTCAGCAGCTAAAAAATGATTTTTGAGAAGGTACAATAGATTCCTCTTATTCTCCCATTCATTCATGAAATGCACACAGCAATAAGGCTGATATTGGAAGGAAAGCAAGAGACCAGAATGGTTGAATTGAGACTAGCTGGTCAAACTAAAGAGCAAGAAAGAAATGAACAGGCAGTGGAATCAGGGACGGATATCCCGGGAAGAGTATAGGGTTGCTGCCTGGTTGGGTAGGGATGAGGTCAGGAAGGCCAAGGTATGGATGGAGCTGAACTTGGCAAGGGACACAAAGAATAATAAGGACTTCTACAGGTGTGACTTCTTCTCTCAGGCAGTAGAGGAAGGTCAAAGAAAGCATACCCCTCTGATGAGCAAGACTGGCAAGCTGGTAATAATGGATGAAGAGGAGGCTAAGGTACTCAATTTTTGCCTCAGTCTTAACTAGCAATCCCTCTTCCCACTCCTTTTGAGTGGATGGATTACAAGACAAAGACTGGGGGAGAAAAGTCCTTCTACTGTAGAAGACAAGATTCATGATCACCTGAGGAACTGGAAGATACATAGATCTATGGGACCTGATGAGATGCATGCCAGAGTCCTGAGGAAACTGGCTGATGTAGTTGCCAAACCATTCTCCATGAGATTTGAAAAGTCAGGGCAGCCAGGTGAAGTCCTGTTGACTGGAAAAAAGGGAACGTTGTACCTATTTTTAAAAAGGGGGAAAAGGAGAACACTGGGAACTACTGACCTGTCAGCTTCCCCTCTGTGCCTGGGAAGATGATGGAACAGATACTCCTAGAAGCTATGCTAAGGCGCATGGAGGACAGGGAGGTGACTCGAGACAGTCAGCATGGCTTCACCAGGGGCAAATCCTGCCTGATCAACCTAGTGGCCTTCTGTGATGGAGTGACTACATCAGTAGGCAAGGGAAGAACTCTGGGTATCATCTATGTGGACTTCTGTAAGGACTTTGACACAGACCTCCACAACATCCTTCTCTCTAATTGGAGAGATACAAATTTGATGGGTGGACTACTTGGTGGGTGAGGAATTGGCTGGATGGTCACATTCAGACAGTAGTGATTGATGGCTTGCAGAGGGGCCAGCAGGTCGAGTGACATGATTCTACCCGTCTACTCTGCTCTGGTGAGATCCTGCCTGGAGTACTGGGGAGTTCTGTAGCCCCCAGTATAAGAAAGACATGAACCTGTTGGAGCAGGTCTGGAGGAAGGCTACAAAAAAGATCAGAGGGATGAAACACCTCTCCTGTGAAAGCAGGCTGATATAGTTGGGGTTGTTCAGCCTAGGGAAGAGAAGCTCTGGGAGACCTTATTGCAGCCTTTCAGTACTTAAAGGGGGCTTATAAGAAAGATGTGGACAGACTTCATGGCAGTGTATGTTGTGATAGGACAAGGGGTAACAATTTTAAACTAAAAGAGGGTAGGTGTAGACTAGATATAAGAAAGAATTCTTTACAATTTGGGTGGTGAAACACTGGAACAGGTTGCCCAGAGAGATGGCAGATGCCCCATCCCTGGAAATATTCAAGGTCAGGATGGATGGGGCTCTGATCGAGTTGGAGATGCCTTTGCTCATTGCTTGGGAGGTTGAATTAGATGATCTTTAGGGTCCCTTCCAACCTAAACTATTCTATGATCTATAAGTATGTGAGAGTATCAGTTTTAAGCTTTCCAATAAACTACCAAAGCAATAGGGCCACAAGTGAAACAGGAGTTCCCTTGTTCTTGGAGAAACTGGAATAAACTAGTTTGATTTGAGAACTCATGCACAACTAATAAGAGATTGTTACTCTCCATGGAGAATAATGGGCAACTGTTCACATCCCTTCTTTGTGTGTGATCGATGAGATCTTTTTATTTCTTAAATACGAAAGTACATGTGATGCCTGAGAGGAAATGGTATCCCAATTCTTTCACTCAAGTGAATGGATAAAGTGGTGTTAGATATTTATCTCAATTAAGTCTTGCATTTTGCATCTTCTAAAATTAACTTTTTGTGCTCTTGCTGCATTTTATCTCTTTGGGTGTATATATTCTAGGGAACAGACACAGGATTTCAATAAAATGTTTTTTTTAACATAGAAAAACTGCATTTCTGTACCTTTGAGTTATATGATGGCCATTGTCTAAATACAGACTAACTTGTTTTTACAGCAGTAGTAGCACAAAGAATCCTCTTGAATAATGATTTTACCATCTGCAGCTTTCCTAAGGTAACAACCGAAGATCAAAGGAGCCATACCACAATGGTGTGATTATGGAAGACCTAAATGTTTGATGCTAGGCTTAAATTTTGAAGTAGTATTCAGGGGCCCTAGACCCTTGGGTTTGTTTAGGAAATTGCTTGTCGGCCATCTGATTTTGTGTCACTTCAACACCATACAGATATCCTCTGAAGAGTCTGTAATTGAACAACCTACAAGCAGTTCCCTTGGATACACGCTCACTCCTATTCCAAGCTGTATACAAATGAAGAAAAGGCTTTGGAGAGTCTCCTCTCCTTGTTTGAGTGCCCCACTGTGTGGTCTTCATGTTTGACTACAGCTCATTTATTTCTGTTTCATCTCTGTTATTTTTTTGGAAAAAATTTGATTAGAGCTAAATTTTGAACTGTAATTCTAGCATGAGCTCAGTTTTACCTGCTGCCAAGCTTGAACTAAATCTGCCTGGTTTTTCACCCTTTTTATTTAACAAACAATGACTTGCTGCCATGCTCATTCTTCTAGTCGTTGCATCTGTTTCATGACTGTCTGATTTTACCCCTTGTGCTGCAATGAAGTAAACTTTCATCAGTTGATAAGAATTTTACCTTTGATCATGATCTTAGCCAGAGTCTGATCAGGTTAAACTTATTAGTCTATTCTTCAGCCTTTCTGGAACATTACAGAGCCTTGTGGTAGCATAGCATCCACTTTCGTGAGGGATGGTGGGGAGGACATTGTATTTACAACATGATGCTTTGATCATCCATCAGAGAAGTCTGGTCAAATTGGATTATTCTTGAATATGTGCTGACATGCTATGCATAACAAAACTTTTTTCAAAGTTTTTTGAGCAGCATTATTAGACTTCTGGAAGAAATAAAGATATAATAGTACCTGCTTTTTTCTCTGAGGACTTTGACATTCTCTGGTTTCATTTAAATTGGGAGATAATTTTGTCTTCAGGCTTCACAGTGATAGTGGCCTATCATATCACTATCCCTCAAAACAGGTTTAATAGACCCTTCAAACCAATGTAGAAGAAAATCACTCTAACTTGAAACCTGTTCTGTTGAGATATTCCTATTGTACTTTTGCTTCATTGTCTTTGTTAAAATAATCTTTGTGACAATTAGTGTCTTAGCCCAGCATGTGTTTTCCCTCCAACTCAATAATGAAGGAAGGATTTCTGAGGATAATAGAATCTAAAGTACGTGTTAGAAAGATTGGTTTCCTTCTACCTTGTTCCTATCTCTGAACAGTTTATTCTGTAGATATTATTTATGCCTTACCGCATAGTTTGAGTGGAATATCCACTGGTATGTGGTTGGGATTAAAATTCCCATGGTCTTTATCTCAAAATGTGTTCCAGTATTTTCAGATTTTATATCTTTTACATCTTAAATTTTGTCTGGTTTAGATTGAACTGATGGAAAATCAGAATATATTTGGACACAATAAAGGGATTTGGACACAGAGTGCCTAGATAGCTTTTTCAAAAAGCAACTAAGTGATTCTTGACAAGGCTTTGTCTGAGGCATCCAGGAATTATTTTTGAAAATTGTAGCTGCGTAGCCTTAGCACTTCTCTCCACATTTGGTTGATTCTGTCCATTAGCCAGCATAGGAGGCACAAAAGCTCTGTATTTGCAAGTGTACCAAGATGTATGAACCAGCTAGGTAGCATACCTCTAAAGAGGTCATGGCTAATAACAAAGAAAATGTGCCTATTTGCAGAATAGTTACATGAGTGAAAATGCTCTAATTAAAGCGCAGTTCTTGTTAGCCACTTCAAATTTAGAACTGACCATGTGTCCAGTCACTTTTTCTGAGTGGACTGTCTCCAAAACTTTATTTTTACAGACTTTTCAGGGGATATTCTTTACAGACTTTTCAGTGGTTAACTTCCATATGTGGTTCCAAGTTATTGTGGCTTGATCTGTTGGTCAGTGGATCAAACCTGGAATATTTCACAGCATGTCACAGAAAATCTTGACCATTTGCCTGTAGCCCACAGAGGTTTCAAGAACAGGAACTGATCACAACACACAGGATCCACATAAGAGCATGCTTTGTGATTCACAGCATCTTGTGAGATCTGAGTCTCCGTGGTTTTCTAAAAAAGAACTTAAAAAGCAAAGGGAGCCTGCAGCCCCAGTCACTCTTCTTCCTTGCCTGTCAGTGCATCAGTGATGATGTGATTTGGCGTGCTTAGGGCAGTAACTTGTATAACCTTCTTCAATACTTTATCTTGATATTTCAACCCAACCCTCATAAAAGACGATATAACAAGACCCAACGCTTTGTCAAGATGCCTCTCAGGGTAATATATTTACTCTGTTCTAAGCTCTCCCCACCCACAGCTGACTTTGCCCCACTTTAGTCTATAGTTAAAAATTCCATGCCTGGAGTGAATTATGTAACTGATAGCAGCATTGCATTCCCTGGAGGATATGAAACAACTTACAGCACTTGTAGGGAAGACTAAGTACTAACCCCACTGCTGAGACCAAGGCTGCTGCTTAAAAATATGTTTGTTAATATTGAGCGCTCTGCAGGCTTTGCTGCCAGGCTGGACACGGCACGTTTTCAGTAGGCAAGTGAAGGGGCAGGGGAGGACAGTGGGCTGTTTGTGAGCTGTCTCACATCTGCGTGTGCAATCTGGCTAAATTAACAGATGAAAGTTGTCTCCACATTTGAGTTTAAATGCATGGTCTTTATTTGCACTGTTGCTTGAGTCCCAACCTGCGCGGAGGGCAAAAGGCTGAGCAGAAGTCCTCACCATCATTTGTAATTTCTGCATAACTGCACCATTGCCATTATCTAGTGCTTTTTTCAGAGTACCTCAAATATTTTTGTATTGTGGAGTGAAATCTCAATGTGGTTTTCATCTTTGTCTCCAGTCTTTGACTCCATATTCTTTTGTCAGCATTAAAACCCTGGAACACTGTGCTGGGTTTGGTTTTGAAGTCTTTTGTGTTTTTGTGTGAGCAGCTGAGCCTGTCTTTTTGCAATGTAACCGCCAACATCACCTTCCCAAGGGAGGCTGGGGAAACATCAAGTGATAGCATGGTGTTTATTTTAGCTGATATTGTCATTGTGAAAGATTACTGTTAGTGACTTACTCTGCTAAAATGTTGGTGAGGGAGTTATTAGAAAATGTGTGAAAAAGTTGGAAGTTTTTCCCTGAGCTCTTGTGAGGATTCTGAAAAAGGGAGCATCTGCTGCCCTGGTGCAGGAACAGGCAGTGCAGTCATCCTCTGTGCAGCACAGTGCTCTTGTGCTACCAAAGAGCTGGGTGGGGACAGAGGTCCTGGCTGTTCATAGTCCACCTTGTTTCTTTCCTTCATCATCAAAGTAATTCATGTGAGAAAAAGACCAAACCAAACCAAAACAAAACAAAACAAAACAAAACAAAACAAAACCAACTAAAACATGACCATAACCATAGAAATCCCTCTCTGTACAAAATCTTGTGGTAAGTTTGAAAGGTTTTTAGAAAAAGAAAAGTTGTCCAGGGAGATTGTTATGTTTTGATGCAAATTTCTGCATGAAACTCTGAATGCGGTTTTGCAGTCATTTTTAAAATATAAATATCTGTAATGGGTACATAGGGTGATTTTGGTTTATTTATAAATGATTTCTTCCTTGGAACAGAAGTACACCTGACACCTTGACACAGAACTGTGGTCCTCCAGTAATGACAACTCAGGCTCTTTATTTCCCAGGGCTTTTGACCCAACCATATTTGCAAACTAATGTTGTAGCATTCTCAGAGTGACCTTTTCCTGTAAAATTAACCCGTTCTAATGAATCATCAGTGTTCACATTTGACAGATGTCAGTAACTGACAAGAGCATCACCACTCCGATGATGGAAAGCTGATCGCCTAATGAGTGAACTCACCAATCTGTAAAAGGAACAGCCTTCTGTTTGAGGGATGTAATTTCTTCTGGCTGTCTAGGACCTTGGAGTTGTGATTTTTCTTTTTTTAAAAAAGAAGGGGGGGAGGGGGGAGAGAAGTCTAAGAATATAAGCACTTTTTGTTCGTTTGTTTCACCAATGAGGCAAAAAGAAATATATATTGAGATGTAATGCAGACTGCAATGAGGGTATTGATTTTACATGTGATGCTGAATGTACCATTAAGTGGAGCTGAGTGGCTGAAAAGGACAGTGCTGCTTCTTGAGCCTTCTGAGATACTGGCTGCCTGATCAGCCACTGATCCATAGCCTGACACCCTGCTGCTGTATGTGGCCCCCTCCTATGAATGCCAGTACTTTTTTCTCCCTCTTGCCCCACCCCCCCCGGCTTCCATCCTCTGTTTCGGCTCTGGCCTCTGTCAGTGAGAAGAGAGCTAATGTAAAAACAATGTAGGGAACAGTGTGAACAATCACCATGAGAGTCACTTAAACAAATGGATTTGTAAAACTCGATTGTTCTAAGCCCGTCCAAGACAGGGCTACAATTTGAATTAAACATAAGGTGACTCCTTTCACTGAATCAATAAGTGCAAATAACATAGCTTGCAACCATGTTTTATTTCCCAGACAAAAATGGTTCTTAACAGCTTTCTGAAGGCTATGCTTCAGCCACCTGCTGCTAAAGTTGTTTGCCTTTTCCTAGAAAATTTGATCTCCTACAACATTAAAACAGACAAGTATGCAGTCAGAATGCTTGTGCCTTCTTGGGGCTAGATCTTTCGTGGATGTTTGAGAGCCATATTTTTTAATGAACATTATAACTTTCTACAAACTTCCTTTTAGCAAGTACAAATGACAGGGATGGAGGGTGGAGAGATGGAACTGTGGGATTTTTTCTCTTATCCTCATTCAATTTTAGCTGAGCATTGGACAGAAAGGCAATCTTCCCTGTTATTGAGAAATGTCAGTTTGCTATTTTGCCACTAACCTCTTCTTTGCTTTTCTAATATTAATTTTCACTGCAAGGTCCTGTTCTCTTGCTGTTCTCTGGTACATGTGTTCTGGTATTTGGGTTGCTGCAGGGACCTTAAAGCATGTATTTTGCAGTACTTGTTTCCATTTCGCAAATACACTGAAGCACACTGTAAAAGTAGTTGGTTTTTGCAGCTGGCATGCGAATGTACAGTAGTCCCAACAGAAGAGGGATTGAAATGCAGACACTGAGAACAGATGTTTACAGTGAAATCCCATTTCCCAGTTGGTTTGTTCTGAGCACAGATGAGTTCTCTAGAAAAATAGATAACCTCTGCTTTTACTTTTCTTTAGACTATTCTCCTTCCTAGCAGTATAAATGCTGGACAAAGGTTCTATAGTTGCTATTTCCAAAATGTTCCTCCAGCAAAGCTAACTACGATGAAAATTTCCTTCTCTAGGAGCTTTGCTCTTTTCTGCTCTCCAGGCCACAAAGTAATGTGTTACTTTATGTTCTCCCCTCCTTGTCCTACATCAGCAAAATTGTTAGATACCAACAGTGAGAAGTGATAATATCTAGAATTAGAGATCATTAGAATTTTATGGGATTTACTTTCTCTTCCAATGCTTCCATATATTACAGATCACTACCATTTTTCAGTCTATTTTGCTGCACACTTAATCAATAATTAAGTAACTACCAGGTATATGAAGGAGGAGCAGAATTTCAGATGTTTTATTTTTAAATGATCTTTCTAAGTCTGACATGCAGGATAAGGAATGGAAAACCCTAATTTGCATGAATCAGCATACTCTTTGGGTGCTAATTTGCTGGATTAGGATCTTTGGTACCATTTAGTTTCTGATTTTCAACTTTGTGTCTTAGAGGTGGCACTGCAGCTATGCACTAAAGCTGTTGGATGGACAGCAGGCAAACTGCATATATTAACATGTTGTTTTTGTTAAATCTAACCCATTTTTTTCTGTAGAAGTGCTTAAGGGGAAAGAAAACATCCAAAACCTAGCCCAAATTGAGTCTTTATGACACAACAAAAATAAAAAGTAAAAGCCAGACAAACTGAACATGTTTTTTATTGTTATTAAAAAGAATATGGATCTGGACTGACAGCTTGTAAACTAGGATGCAACTTGATCTGAGTTCAAATGGCCAAAATGTTTTACTGTCCTCAAAAAAACCCATGGAAATCATGTTGTTTTGTTAAATGATTCGATACTCAGGGGCTTGATTTGTCATCTTAGTAAAAGGAGATTGTGCCTTAGAAGAAATTTTTGTACTTTCATGTGGTTACCCTTTGAATTAGCTATTGAAAGCAAAAGAAAACAACCTGTATCTCACCAGCCCTGCAGAGACATATACTGAGGTGAACTATCAATATTTTGCCCCTCATTATCTCCAGTGTTTGCTCCTCTTTAATCTGATAAGCCAGTTACCCTAATCTTCCCCCAACATCCCTATTTGCTCTTCTGTCCCCATCTCTCTCTCTCTCTCTCTCTCCAGTCTTTGAGGACTTACTTGTGTATTTTGGAAAAGGTGGAGTTTATCAGAGGTTCAGCTGTTTTCTTTTTAAACAACAGCATTTTCACATGTGTCCCTTCCACTCTAGCTACTAGTGATTTAATCAACAATAAGCGCAATAAACCCCCTCTTTATTTACACTAGACTGATGCTTTCTTGAGGATAATGAGACAGACTTTGGCAGGTGCAACTTTATAGATAATTTGTAAAAGCCCAATGGACATTTATTACTCCCCTGCCATTAATTATATGTGTTTTCAAAATATGTGTTAATATGGGTAGATATACGTATACATGCGATTGTAAAACTAAATGAACAAGACATAAAACAAAACTGACAGAATGATTCAATAAGGAAAGGATAAGTAAAGGAAAGAGGGCCGATTATTTACACATTAAAAAATGCATCATTGTGATATTTGGGTTGCCCTGGCAGTGGAGTGAGCCAGGAGCTGCTATTACCTCTCAGCAAATGATACCAGCCATCTCTGCTGATTCCCAAGCCTACAACTCTATATACAGAGATTAGACAGGAGGTACTTAAGTAACAACTACCACCGAGTGAGTGAATAACAGTAGAGTGTAACAAAGTGCTTAATTTTTGACAGAAAAGCAACATCTCCTTAAACAGCATGTCTGTCATTCCACAGATATAAACACTATATTGCATAAATACTATACTTTCACTCCCTAAATGATGTTTTGCAAGTACTCTTTAGCAGCCCCTAAACCAAATTGTTTATAAATGTGGCAGTGGAAAAGCTGCATCCATTAACTTTATCTGAAAAATAAAAAGAACCCTGCTGTTAGTTAGGGAAGTAAAAAATAGTTGACAGTCATTTCTTGGCTCTTGGTGGTTTTAGTACGCTATTCGCTGTGATAGAGGGGACTATGCAACCACAAAACTACTGGAATTTAAAAATAACTCTGTAAATAGTTAGTATAAAATTACCAGTGTTAAACCAAATGAATATGGATGCATTTGGCTACAGCTAACATGTAACATTGATTCTCTGAGAAAACACCTGAAGGCAAAATTCACAATCTCATGTGCAAAATCTAGATGCTCACTCAACAGCAAGCCAGTTCATTACCTTCATGCTTGTTCCCTCAAGAAATGTCAATGTCTTTTAGCTAGGTCCAGGTGTAATAGGAGGTGGCGAAGGGCCACAAAGATGATCAGAGGGATGGAGCACCTCTCCTATGAATACTGGCTGAGGGAGCTGGGCTTGTTCAGCCTGGAGAAGAGAAGGCTCCAGTGAGATCTTATAGCAGCTTTCAAGTACCTGAAGGGAGCCTCCAGCAGAGCTGTGGAGGGAAGCTTTGTCTGGAAGTGTAGTGACACCACAATGGGTAACAGCTTTAAATTAGAAGAGGGGAAGTTTAGATTAGATACCAGAAAGAAATTCTTTCCTGTGAGGGTGGTGAGACACTGGAGCAGGCTGCCAAGGGAAGTTGTGGCTGCCCCATCCCTGTAAGTGTTTAAGGCCAGGCTGGACGGGGTTTTGAGCAACCTGGTGTGGTTGGAGGTGTCCCTGCCCAGGGCAGTGGGGTTGGAACTGGATGGTCTTTAAGGTCCCTTCCAACTGTGATCCCTTTAAGGTCCCTTCTAACCATTCTATGATTCTAATAGATGTCACAAACTTAAATGTAAAACTGTTGGGTGAAAGTTACATTTTTAATGTGATGCTGTTCCAGTCTTATGCAAATGAACTCATAGGAACTACAGTATTTAATCTCTAATTTGTTTGTAGTGGACCCTTTCCTTCTCTTTGTTCTTCTTTAAGAAGTTTTTCTTTGATGTCAACAGAAGCAGGCTCAGGCCCAGTTTTGTTACATTTCTAACTGCTTTGGTTGGGGAATTTTCAATGCTATTTCAACACATTTCTGAAGTTTCACCCCAAGACTTCAACTGACGTTCTTCCCATGCACACAAATGTACTACTCTCAGGTGAGGTTGGGAAGGAGAGGAAGGACAGAAGAACTGTAAAGCTGAAAGGGCAGGAGTGTAAACTGTAGATAGTACTGTTGAAAGTAAGGAGAGAGACAAAACCAATACCAAATATATGAACACCTAGAATTGAAATTCAGGTAGGGAGCCATATTGTTCATCTGTGTTTGATAGAGTGGAGGGAGAAAAGGGCAGGGAAGCACTATGTTGTGAATCACATACTATATAATTTTATACTTAGAAATGTATCAAAGATATAGAATACCAAGTAAGACATTATTATCCTTTAAGGAAGCTTGAAGCTGAACTTGAACACAACATTTGGTAGATAATCATAATCTTCCTTAGAACATAGGTCATGGGAACCAAAAGTTAATTTTCCTCTGACTTTTATTATTTTACTGGCTTTGAAGCTATAGAAGATGTGTGGTGGAGATAAGAGAGATGAAAATCTCTTATATCTAGTTTAGGGTTAGAATTGTTTGATATTTTTTGTGTAAAACTTTTGCTTCATTACCACTTCAAAAATTCCATGGATGCGAAAGCAGTCCTTCTAAAATCGAATACACTGCCCAAAGTGATGCACAGTTGGGTCTAATTTTAAAACTGGTTCTGCTTTGCAATCCAAAGTCACACCTTAAACAACAAAACAAATTATGGATGTCTGATGTCTTGAGCTGCTTTTATTAGAAATAGCAGTACAGATTTAACTTTCCTCATGGTGGGAAGAATAGTGTGTGTAAAACACAGTCCCTTTTTGGGGGTTCTGGTGGCAATTGCCAAGGTAACATGCTGCCTGGTCTTTACCATTAACATATAACCTACTTTCATCTTGGACAATTGTGTGAATTCACTGGGATAAGTGTCCTGTGTTTGTGCTCAAAACCATGTTCAGTTTGCTGTTGAAAGGAAGAGTTAAGCCAAAACTAGGAGAAAAGGGACAGCTCTTCACTGGAATATCTGTGGGCTGAACGACCAAAGGACACTTGCTGGGAGACAGATGACAGAATATCAGATCTGCAGCATAAACAAGATATTTATTTTAAACTGTTGCATGATGGCGGATTTCTAACATTAAAGTTCAGAGCAATTGCAGATCAGGAAGACTGCTACTAAGACTGTTTGGTTCCCAACCCCTTCCATCACCAATACCATGAGCCGGAGAAAGACACAATACAGAATTACCCTAATTGTGAACTGATCTTGCCTGGGAAAGGTAAAGGACTTGTCAGGAGTCCTCCCTTTGTCTTTTTTCTTTTGAATGTTTTTTCAAGCTGTTTGGTCTTGCCCTAAAAATAAATTAGAGAGTTTAACTGTTTCCTTTATGCCATTCATCAGGGTACATCACCGTAGTCCAATGCAGGCAGTTCCTTGTTGTGTCCCCTCTAACCTTAAGTTAAATAGCTTCCAGACATGCATTGTTTTGCACTCTGCCTGTTTGGAGCACAGACAGCACTTGTGTGTGACTCCCTGTGATGTTCTCAGTGGAGGTACCCTCCATTCTGAATGATACTTCAGAAATCAAACCCAAGAAACAAATCGCTGCTCACCAGAGCATGTAGGAATAGCAAGTAAGCACCATCCCAAAAGCATGGAAATCACAGAGAGGCACTTATAGCTGCCATATAGCAGAACTACAGTTGGATGGAATCCTTTTACATAAGAGAGCAAGATAAAATTACAAATTATTTGTCCCCGACCTTTGGTTTTCACTGCTTCTTGGCATGTGTCCCTTTTGTCCTCATCAGCCCCTTCTTTCTGAAGGGAACAAAAACCCCAGTGCTGTTTCACTGCTGTCTCTTGGCTTTCCAGGAGCTCGTCTTGGCTCAGTTGTATAGACAAGCCAAAGAGCAAAATGCCACCGCGTGGTTCTAATGACTGACAGAGACACTTCAGTAATTAATCCCAAGTGCTCAGGTACATTAGCTGATAAAAAACCTGCCTGGCTGAAATGTGTTTTCATCAAGCAGCTTTAGGGCAAGATATGAATGGCAGATCAGTTCATACATATCACATCATCTTCCTGTGGGCTATCCACAGTCAGGAGAAGGGGCTAAATTCAAGCAATAGTCTGCAGTAAATAATTTGCCCTTCTGTAGATGCTTTTCTTCTCCATCCATTTTCCTCTCGGTTTCTGCTCATCAGTTCTGGGCAAACTGTTTTCCCAGAGGACTTTGTCAGTTGCCATAGGCTGCTGTAGAGGAATAAAGTTCACTCACAGTCTCCAGTGTAATGTAGAAAGGGAAAGAATTAATTAAAAAAAAGAGGCAGCCTAATACTTGCAGCCCTGTGAACAGACCCCAGGCAGCATAGAGCTGATTCTTCTGGTTCATTTCTCCTTCATACTTGGATATTTATGCTGAGTCAGACACAGGAAACTATGCTCAGAGCAACACTCTTCAACCGCTGCTTTTTTATTTTTTATTTTTTGATGTGCTGAACACCTGTCCCCTGTCACTCCCATTGCATTGAAACACTGCAGATCTCATAATAGCATTTCTGTGTCTTTTTCTGAAGATATGTATTCAAATCTATTGATGTTTAACAACGGCTCTTCAGTGTGAGATGCTAATTGGCTAAACAGAGGTTCCTTTAGGGTATTTAGTGATTTTAAAGTAATACATTTCATTCTTGTTCTTGCTTGCTTTTTCAGTAACAGCTTTCAGGCATTAAATTAGCAAGACATGCTCTACCCAAAAGAGCTATCCTCATTGTTCAGATAACAAGAAAGTGGCCAACAGTTTACATTCCAAAGGGAAATGCAAGAAACAGAAATATGGACAACTTAGGAAGAACTTGTTCATTGGGAAATTCTTACCTAACACTTGACATTCTATTGGTTAGGGTATGTCCTATGGTATATGTGTTTGTACCTCCTCATTAGAGATGTTGATTGCAAAATGATCTCATTATCCATAGAATCATGTACAGCTTAAAAAAAGTCCCAACCAGTTCTTATTTTGTTTTGTTTTGTTTTGCAGCAGTGAGTTCTCCGCTTAAGAGATCAAATTAAAGTCATAGAATCAAAGACTCATTTTGGATGGAAGAGACCTTTAAGTCCCATTTTTAACCTAGCATTGCCAAGTCCACCAGTAAACCTTGTCCCCCAGCACCACATTTACATGCCTTCTAAATACTTTTTTTGAAGCTTTTGGAACCCATGTCCCCACTTCTGAAGTGCTTTTTCTCAAGAATTTGCTTGACATAGTGGGTCACCACTGTGCACCAAGCAGTGGGGTTCCTATTTATCTGTTTATCTTTCACTGATAAACAGTATCTGGATCATCTTCCAGAGTCACAACCATTCCTTTACAAGTCGACAAGGTACACAAGTAGCTCAAATACTTTGTCACAATTTGTGTTACTTTGTATTTTATTGTGGTGGTGTGTTCTTGATCCACCCAGCATTATTGCATCCCACTGGAGTGCCATACAGTCTCTCTAGTCTTAATTATCCCGTATAACTTTGTGGGATCTGCATTTTTTTGCTGCCTTGCAACTCATTTTTAGATCTCTCATGGATCCGTAATATGAACAAACTGACCTCACTATGGGGCTTTGCAGCAGCCACTGACAACTTCTGACACATTTTAATTTGACCGTTATTCCCTCTCTTTAATTTCTGACTCAGAGCCAGTTTTGGTTTTGTGTTTCCCACTGTACCTGTAAGTTGTAGAGAGGTATTTATTCCTTTAAAGCCTCCCTGTCTGGCAGCTATTTTTCTCTTGTCATATTAGCTATTGGGTATCAGGCCCCTGGCAGCTGCTCTTGACTCCTACAAAGCAGTAGGTTTGTCCTCTTTCGCAAGGCAAAGCCTTCCCCCAAATTCCTAGGTCATTCTACAAGGATCACGAGCTACACAGAATCATATAAAACAATAACAAGAGGCTGCCCTTCCCAGTAAGGGAGATAAGATTTCCTTCCAGAGCATTCCCAAATCCACTGAACAGTGTTATCTGAGGTGGTCTCATCACTTAAGGGAGTGTAGTAACATAGCAGTAAAACCACCACACAAATAGAGATGTCTCACAGACCCAAACTCTCTCTAAATAAGGGCCATTCATAATTCATTGCTGGCTGGTCTAACAGTGGTGGCCATTACAATGAAGCAGTTTCGGAAAAAATGGAATCATAGGAAGCTGAAGCGACTTGATAAATATTAAGAAGTTAGTTTCACACAGGGCATAAATCATCTTACTTTTATCAGCTCTAAAACACTGCCTGTGCCTGCCCTTGGATTTAGTGGCACAGGTAGCTGTGTGAGTCTTAAAGTTTGCTTCTAATTCAGGCTGGTGAGGGTGATGGAAAGCACTTACCAGAGGAGGACAGAGTCTGGTTCTTGAACTGTAGTTATTACTTAGCATATACTTAATTAATACTTAGTGTTCCTTGAATGTTAATGAGTTTTTAACACTTACAAGCACACACTGATCAGGAGCTTTCTGGATCAAGGTTGTGCTGTCCTACAGCTAGAGATTTCTTTTTCTTACTAGGGGCAATTTTTGACCAGTTTTGCTTTCACACTCCATCTATAGCAGAACACTGAGGCTGCAGACAGTGCAGAAAACAAGATCTCCAAGACCTCTAACAGAAAATATTGCTTCCCTTCCTTCATGCTTCCCCACTGGAATTAAAAATAATAATAATCTTTAAAAGTGACATTCATTTGTACTGATTTAAATATTTGCAAATCCATATATTTGTGAAACTTTAATTTTGGGCCTAAGTTGACCTGACATGTCTTTTTAAGGAGCTTGCCCAAGGCCACACAGTGGCTCTGTGTCAGCCAGGATTAAACCTCAGGAATCGTTGCCTTTCAGTCCACTAGACCAAGCTGCCTCTCATGCTGCCATCGGAGCTCTCCAGGCCAGATCAGTCTGATTGGTTTCTACATGGGGTTGATCTCTTCAAACGTGTGTATCCTAACTGCCTGAGAAACCAAATTAAAAAAGAAAAAAATGCTTTTCTGTACCAACAGAGGGCATAACCTTTCTTTTTTTTTTTTTGTTCTGTAATGGCATTAAATCATACCTGTGCCATACACTTTACATACACTTAAAAAAACAAAAAGAAAAAGAAAAAAAAAAAGAACCTGAAGCACTTAAAGCTCCAGGGCTGCTGGTCCACTGTGTGTACTCATCACTTCATCTTTACACTTGAACAGAATTTCCCTTTGCCATTTGTCTAGCTCCCGAAGTTGTGTGGATGGCACTCATAATAGCAGCAAGAAATAATTCAGAATAAAAGATTTTAAACTCAATTAAAGCTCCAACATTTTTTCTTCAGTATCATTTCTAGCATTCCTGGACTGCAAAAGTTACTGTCCAGAGATGATATTCAGTCCTTTCTCCTTGTCTCAAGGGCTGTTCAATCCAGATGGTGGCCGTGTTCCTGACTGTATCGTGCCCTTTAACAAGCAGTGGAAATCTGTTTCCAGCCAGGGTCCAGCTCCACAATTTTTCTCCTTCCTCTTTCTGGCCCCTCTTAGTCCATCTTCTCCTATGCTTCAGGACAGGATGTGTCACATACATCCTGCCAGCCTGCTCCAGGACAGGACATAGTGCATGTATCCTGCCAGCCTGCTCTGGGACTCATTGACTGGGTGCCTGAAGTGTGGTGCAGGTTGAGAAAGAGGGGTTTCGGATCTGTGCTGCAGCTGCCTGCACACCAACCCCCGTCAGCAGGGATGCCATGCTGCCATGTGCCATGCTGGGGTTGTGCATCTGTCCTGATTCAAGCATAGGCTTCCCTGCTCTGACAGCAAAGGGATGAGTTTTGGGGGTCATCGTGCTCAGATGAGATATGGGATGGTGATAGCATAACAAACAGAAAGATCAGAGTTTTTTCACAGTAGTTGCTGGGGGGTGGGGGGGAAAGGGAGCGGGGAGAAGTGTTTGGAGCATGAGAAGAGGAAAGTTAGCAGAATGGAGGTTTTGAAACCACTAGCTGAAGGTCTGACACTAGCACAATTAACAAAGCAAGATAGATTATGTAGATTTTTTCTGGATCTGCTGGGAAACTGCAGCTTATTGCAGTTTTTCAAGGCCCTTTAAAACTCTCACTGTACAGAGCCAGACTAAGTAGAAGACCATGGCCGCTCCTTTTGTAATGCTACAGGAACTTTGCCAGACTTCAGATTTTCATGATATACCCATAGTAGCTGTGGGAGAACTTCTTACCATCTGTAGGTAATAACAGTAATGTCTTGTACTGTTACAGTGCCTTTCATCTGTGGATATCACAAGGCTTTCTAAATATTAACTAGTTAAGTAACACGACTCTGGTGAGATACACACTTCTGATTTGTGGTTTTTGAGTGGCTTTTATTAATTTAAGAGCACTGAAAAGGCTGTCAGCCTCCTTGGGCTTACAGGGCAAAGACAATGATAGACAAGAAGACGTGGTGGCTTTGGAGACCATGGACTAGGATGCTTTAGGTAGGGAGGAATATTTTATCTAGTGCTGGTTTCATACATTTTGACTGTGTTCTTAAAAATCCTTTATTGGCATAAAATGTGAGTAAAAGGAAATAATGGACAGGAAGTAAGGGAAATAAATCTGTGCCTAGGAACAGCTGAAAGTAATGCTTTTTCTAGGGGAGGGAGTATAAAAAGTCTTGATATTGAATCAAGGTAAAATAAGAACTAACCAAACAGTCCCACAGCAAACACAAAACACTTTATGGCCTACAGTGGTGTTCCACCATGCCCCTGAAAGCTGAGATTATTTTTGGAGCTTTTATCATCCTGTTAATAGATTTACTTTTTGCTGAAGGAGGGGGAAAAAAACAAACCCTTTCTATCAGAAAATTTCTTTTAAAGGGAATTACCATTTTCCCACTGGGGATACAAATTTGGGTGCTGCTTGTACTCAGGTATCTGAGTCCTATCCATCCTTTCTCAGGGACAAGGTGATGAACCCTCTCTCATTGCAATTCAGCCTTTGCTGAACCAGCTTTTCCAGAAGAATGAAAGTAAGCCGTCCCCTCCCAGGAAAGACTGGACACCTGACAGAGCTCAGCCCAACTCTGAAGTGTCCAGTTTGTGCAATTGGGAATGCAACCAGGATGTACACACCTGTGGCCTATCCATTTCCTTTGCTGGCAACTGATGGATTCTTGAGGCAAAGCCCATGAGGCCCCATCATCAGTGCTGTGGCATTAACTTCCTAAAGCAGGTATTTAAATTCTTTGTTGTCTGTATTTTGCAATGAGCTCTACACAGAGAAGAACTCTTCTATCCAAACAGAAAATGTACTCAGCTCTTAGGCCAAGTCAGTTGAAGCTCACAGTGGGATTGCAGCCCCACTTTGTGTCCTTTATGCTGATTTTTGTAAAGGTCAGCAGCTTCGCAAAGCCAGCCCAGAAGAGAAGGCCAGCCAACATAACCAACTATGCAGTTTAACTGCTTGACAAACCCCTTTGCATTAATTGGTCAGAGTTTTGGGGATCTCTTAAGAAAGCACAAGATCAGTAGTGAACATGGTTTAGAATGCTCTCTTTGTTGTATTGTGCTTAAGAGATAGTACAAGGTCTAGAAACAAAGAACTGTGAATACACATAGACAGCGGTGTTAGAATTCTGTTACACTCAGCAGAGAAATATCTTGATCTTAAACCAGGTCATCTTAATTCGAATAAATAGATTTCTTGTACTTTTAAGCATCCAAAGAATAGCATCAACTCCACTGAGAGTTTGAAGCCTCAATGTTAAGGATGTGTTAAAATCCATGGGAGGAAGGAGACTAAGTATGTGTGTGATCACCTCACTTTCCTCATACCAATACGGCTTTAATGCTGAAAGAAAACAGTGAATGCTACCTAGCCACTGGACATCCCTAAGGGAGAAGGTGTTACTAGTCCTATCTTTAACAAAAAAAAAAAAATCAACTATTCATTTACTGTGTGAACTCATCACCAGAACATCTTTAACACCATAATAACCAACCAACACTGCAACTGAAGTGAACATACACCTTAGCAGAAGTAAGTGTATAGTTATCAGTTCATTATCTAACTGTTATCACATCCCAAGGACTTGTACTTTTTCAAAGACGACACAGGTTGCAGTCAAAGTAAATGCAGAATAAAATGCTTCTGTGTTGTGATTTTCTCACATAAACTTTAAAATCAGTGTCAAATGTGTGTTCAAGCGTGTAAGACATGGGTCTTTTCTTAAAATACTCTCCACAGAATTAGTAGGTGTTTCTGATTGATCCTGCTGGAGCTGGAAACTCTTGTGTGCCCTCTGACCATTGTTCATAGAATCATAGAATCATAGAATCATTTAGGTTGGAAGAGACCCCTGGGATCATCAAGTCCAACCATCAGCCCTACTCTNTGTTCATCTCACAATTGCAGATTTTAGCCTTGACCCACAGACCTCACTTGAGCCTCCATCCTAACTGGACTTTCCAGCAAGAGAGGGCTTATGCAGAGTCCTAGTTGTTTCTCAGGAGCAAGAAAAAGGCTTTAAGGAGAGCTCTTACCCTCTTGCTGCGCTCAGCTGGAGTTGTGCCGAGCTCCTCACCATTACTTTGAAAAGCAGAGAGCAGAGGGTGGCCATCAATCTCAGAAGAGCAGAGCCAGGCAGTCACCCTCAGCAGCCAGTGCCAGCTACAGAAGTATTCTAGCTAAATTTCTCTTGTACTCTTTCTTTTGTATCCTTTACACCTCCTTTTTTTTTCTTTTTTTTCTTTTTTTTTTTTTTTTAATATTAATTACAGTCCTCAATATCCTACTGATAACAAGATGAGGTTAAAGGGGAATTTTACATAGAGAGTTTGTTTTCTATTCATTGTCTGTGCATCCGGATACCTTTAACACACATACAGTGCACGTACAGTTCTTGCTGTAACTGCAACATAGCTCACTTCTCATGAAAATTTATAGAGTCTTTCAATCTTTAAAGACAATCCCAACAACAACTGTATATATGCTGGAAACCTCACACTCTTGAAGGAGGAGAGAGAGTCACAACAAATCCTTTTGGTGCTACATTGTGTTTTGCCCCAAGTGTTGGCTGGCTTTTATTTTTGCATTTAGAAATGAAAGGAAATGCTTATCATTTGAGTATCATCTGATAAGCTAGTGCACAATAGGGCAAGCCAGTCCTATTTCAATGCTGTAAACAGGCATGATGCACTTGAAGAAGTACAAATGTTGGTGGCTGATGAATATTCAGTTTACTCACATTCTTCTCTGTGAATTTATTTTGGAAAAATAAGGAAGCCATTATGAGAATAAATTAAGTATTTCTCTACTCAAAATCTTTATGCAGCCCTCTTATCTTACACTGGATGCACAGAGAAGTTGGGAAATTATTCTAATTTTTATTCCTGACCAAGAACAAGCTTCAGGTGTTGTAAAGCTCTTCACATCATCTGTTGCTCAGTTTGTGTGAAGTGCTGAGACCATTACCTGGGCAAGTACTTGCTGGCTGGCAGGCAATGTGTGGCTCTTCAGGGTGCTGCTGGGACAGGATCCGAGAAGCTGAGCACTGGCCTAGGTAGGATGAGCCTCACTGCTCTAGGGGGATAACGATAAATGCTGAACAGTCTGGGAAGATGGGGAAAGCAGATGGATTACTTTCTCTGCATGGGTGCAGAGGCTGGGAAACTGGTAGGGGTGGGAGTATATGGGCAAAGCAGCAGGGTCCTAATACATGTGTATGAGAGATCTGTATAAGAGCCTGTGTGCAGTGGGTCCCAGAGCTTTGCTAGTTGTTAGAGATGGTTGTTAGAGGTGGGTGTCAGTCAAGTAATTAATTGTTGCTGTTTGAGGGTGGGAGGTTTATAAACGTATTTTCAGAAACAGTAGATTTGAGGTCAAGTAATGACGTGTCAGTGACCTTCTAGGGGAACCCACAGTGGCATCTATGCTGAACTATTCCCCCTCTAGATACTTAAAAAAAAAAAAAAAAAGAAAGAAAACTTGCTACATACCTACCCACAAGCCAAGATTTTGCTTAGTGAGGGCACTATTTGCAGTAGAAACTCACTCTCAGCCACCCTTCTAAGTGTTGCCATCATTTAGTGTAAATGGTTTCATAACAGTGAACAAAAAATATTTCAAGTCAGAGATGTGTCATTCAGAGCAAATCCAGAGAGAAGCTGAGTGACTATCATGTGAATCACTTTGAATTTAGCTGACTACAGGCTATAATTACCTCAATTTATTGTGTTTATGAACATTTCTTTGTATGGAAAGGTGTTTTTTCAGTTCTTGAAATACTTCTGGTGGACACAGATTGAGATAAATTTCAACAGTTTAAGAAATGCATCCTTGCACCTGTATCTCCATGGCTAATGTAATTAATTGTACTAAGTATCTCAGTACAATTATGTTTTGTATTCCTACAGTTCGCATTTAAAGCAAATGCCAAAGACAAGATAAAGGGCCATTATTAACACAAATAAATTACAGAGAATACTGAAACTCTGAGCAGTTTCAGCCATCACATTTTCAGCCTGTGTTATGTCTAATTGTTAAACAAGGAGTACAGTTTTATATTAGTGACTGAAAAGCTTTCTCTAGCTAAGGTTTATACTTAAAAAGAGAGGAAAAAGTGAGCCTGTCTTCTCAATGCCTTACTGTTTGGTAGTCCTTCTGCCTTCACATCCTTGATGCCTAAATGCTCTATTTCCAGGTGGAAGAAACCTCAGTGTTTCTAACTTTTCACCAGTGATGTTGTTTCAAAAGTTAGAGGAAGGTAGAAGATTTGCACAAAACAAGCCTTTAAAAAGTGACTCAGTCCCTTCCTCCAGACTCTCTTGCTATATTCAAATTTAAGAAGAACTCACGATGTGCTTTTCTGGCAGCGCAGCACAACACTTTGGGGAGAGGGAAACACTTCTTGTGTTGCAGACAAACGTTAATACAATAAAGCATACGAGCATCTGCTCTTTCATACAATTGGTTTCAGGGAACTCAACTTGTTTTTTTCTGGGGTTTTTTTCAGTCAGCCCTAGGGACTGCAGCTATACCACTCAGGGGTTTTCCATAGCACTTTAGAAGTGGATAATATTTGCCCTTGGATACATGCTTGATGTTTGGAAGCTAGACACATTTCCATTTTTCAAAAGCTGGTGTGCTGACTTTGAGACTGCTCAAGAAGCTCCACAGCTACAAGATGAGATTTTCATTCCTGGGAATGCACAATGAGCTGCCATGGGGCATAGTGGCCAAAGGTTTTTGTTCTCCTGACAGGAGGACTCTATGGGTAGGACACCATGGAAAATGCACCAAAGCTGTCTGCAAAAGTCTACAGCTGCGCTGTTCAGAAGTTCTAAGTAAACCAACTCTTTCCAGTGAACCTTGCTCTTAATCCAGGGCAGTAGTTGTTAGATTCCATGCTTGTTTAATCACATAGTCATTAACATTTTTAAACATCTCCGTTAAACAGGAACAACTGAGATACCCTGATTTTCAGGTTGCCTGTGGGTAGCAAAGAAGCCAGCATATTGGTGATTGCCATGTTTCTGGATATATTTCTCTCACTTTCCATCAGAGGAAACATGACCAGAAATCTCTTCTGCTAAAGTGTGTCCTTACACCTGCTTCTATCCAGAATATGTCTCACTTCATGCACACAGATTACAAATGAGCAAACACTGTGAGGTCTGGTATTTCAGTAAATGAGGGCGAAGAGAAACGCAGGCATGCTGTGGTGTCCACAGGCTCCGGTTTCCCAGCCCCCATTTCAGTCAGTCAGCACGAAGGATATCATCCAGCTCCTGGGGTCCTCATTAATGCCTTCTGCACTGGACAGCGGGAGGCAGTAAGAAAGTTAAGGAGTAAATGCTGGGCTTTTATGTTTTTGCTACAGAAGATGCAGTTTCTTAGACTGGCACCAGCCACTTGGAGACAAATGCAGACCAGCCGACAGCCAGCTTATTTTTCTCTTTTTTTAAAAGTAGCATCCATCCCCCTTGAAAAGCCCTTCCTTACTGCACGGTGACTGCCTCCATGTATTCTGCAGAAAACCCAGCAGTTCTCTGTAAAAGAGAAAACAGTATGCCACCATCCTATTGCACCCCAAGGGTCAGGCTTCAAAGATTCATAGCAGAGAGAGAGTGTAGGTTTGAGGAGGGGGGATATAGAGGACAACAGCCCCTGCCCTGCCTGCATGAAAAGATTTGGCTGGGATGGCCTCATGCTGGCTCCAGTAGGTTCAGCTGCCATACCACTCTTACTGATGCTAGCCCTCCTTTTCAGTCAGCTGTGGTCAGGGACAAGGCTGTGCAGGTATCTGTTTCCTCCTGGCAGTTTTCTGGGTAGTCCCCATGCTGTGCTCGGTTGTTTACTCATAAGGAGACAAGAAGGACAGGCCTGGAACAGGCTACCCAGAGAGTTGGTGGACTCTGTCTCTGGAAACATACAAAACTCACCTGGACAAGTTCCTGTGCAACCTGTTCTAGGAGGACTTACTTTGGCAGGGGGGTTGGACTAGATGATCTCTAAAGGTCCCTTCCAACCCCCATATCATTCTGTGATTCAAACCCAGCTGAAGGATACCCCTTCTCTGGCAAGGTCTGGTGCAGTGCTCCTACTCCTGAGTTGTCTCCACTTTCCTTGCCAAGCGGGGAAGGGTCTATGACAGTACACACCTAACTTTCATGCCGAACTGAGTTTTTGTCAAGCTTGTACTCAGGATTTCTGCATTCAATTAACTCTGAAGCAGTATGATTACCACTTGGGCCCTTTCTGATAAATGGCATTAATTCACAGCAATATGCTAATTAAATAATTAGCATTTTTTTCCTGTTGATAGAGAAAGGGGGCTGAGCCATAACTATCATAGCCCAGACAGAGATGCCTCTCGCATGCTAGTTTCATGAAATACCTCTCATAGGAGATGGAGGTGGGCCGCACAAGGCTGCTGCAGAGTGCAAGAGACTATCCTGCCCGTGAAAGTTTCTCCAAAGTTCTCTAAGAAAATGTAAAGATAAGTCTTTTTCATCTCACTCACATCTCCCCTGCTGTCCGTTTTGTTAAATTTTTTGCATTTATGTTCCTAATTAAGTTAACAAGTGAATTGTGCCATTTAATTCAGCACATCATGTCTCTTTGTGGTGCACACTCTTCAGTAATAAAATGACATTATAAAATGATTCTATTTTTCAAGCTTTGAGTCTAGATCAAATATCATATGATATCTTTGAAGACATTTTTATTGCTGTTCTTAAAATATATGAATATGATAACAGTTTTCGTCACACACTGGAAACCAACCCCATTTATTTGGTTTTCTTTGCTTTGGTTAATTTGATAGGACGTATATGTATAATTATATCTTTCCTTTTTGTCTGTCATTTTTCCTGGAATCCAAACAGAGAATACTTCTACACAAAGCAGGCAATGAAAAGAAAGGCACCCCTTGATAGAGATTTTGCCTGTTGCTTAAAAGTAATGTCTGTTTCCAAACAGAAATATTTTATGTCAGATTGACTGGTCTGAATAGCTGGAAACAGACTTTCATAACCTCAATTGTAATACCTTGATAACAACATTTGTGAGATTAGAAATTGAATTAGCAAGGTTGAGGTGTATTTGGAAATAAGCAGAAAACACAATTCCTTCTGGAAGTCCAAACTCAAAAGCTGTTCTATTCATTAAAAACCTACTTGTTGCTGCGTGATTTATTATATGTTGTGTAAGTAAATCACATCAATATAAGAGGAGAGAGGAAGGGCTGTATATAACATCTGCAGCCAACTCAAAGCTCTTCCAAAGGAGTCTTTTACAACTTCCATTGCATTCAATGTAATATAATGTGAAATATAGATGATTTGAAATCTCCTTGCTCAAGAGACTGGAGGCTATAGGATTTTCAGTTACAGGAGTAAAGAGGGAAGAGCAGTGTATACAGCTTTGCAAAGGATGGTGGCATGGTTTTGTGCAGACTAAAAGTGGAAGGTGTTCAGGTTCTGTTCACCTTAGCCTGTGTGTTGGGGTTAGAGAGTTTCATTTGTATTATTCATGGTATGTTTGGTACTTTACGAGTGGAAGTTTGTTTCTGCCACCAAAGGATTTACATCTAGGTCAAGACTTTACTAGCCATTAAGTAAGTTTGTGTTAATTAGAGATAAATTTGCTGATGGTAGCTGCACTTGAAATTTGCAAAAGAAGTAGAATTGCAAAGTGTTGGACAGTAACAGAATTTCCAGTACCAGCATTTGACATCAGTCTCTGGTCCAGATTGGGACTGGGTGGAAGAAAATGCAACTGCACTGATGTCAGTGGTTTCAGCTACGTGTCCAGCTGCTTTGCTCTGACAGAAAAGCCTACAGCAACAAGAAGCTTGTTAATTTAGCCTATTGCTTTTAAGTGCTTTGCTTAACACTCTCACTTTGGGGTTTTGATTATTATTTCTTTTCTTTCTTCTTCTTCTTTTATTTTTTTTAATGGTGAATAAATTTCTTCTGGGTTGTCAGTTCATACCATGTTTCAGCTTTGTAGTATTTTAGTATTTGGCATAGACATGAGTGAGTGTTAACATGCAAGAGTCCATTTCTTATCCAAATGGATAAATTTATCTAATTTATCTAATGATAAATACTGGATGGCAGAGTTTGTAACTTTTTGTGGCTCCATTCTGATCAACAGAACAACTGAATTGCTGAATGTGTTCTCTTTCAATTTGAAACAGTGTTTTCTCATTGGCAATATTAGGAATTGACCTGAAATAAATGAAAAGTTACATTAGATTATCATTCTCATCAGACTTACCTCTAGTGTCTAAGCATTGATTTTTCTGCAAAGTGTAAACCTCAATGCCTTCGGCTGATTAATGTCCTGTTCCCAATTTGCATGCATGGATAGTATCTACGCAAAGGTCAGAACAGAGAAGTGAGGTGAGCTACATTAGTACCACTCCTCAACTTTGGGTTTGGCAGCAAAGAGAAAAAGACAGAGAATGAAAGCATGTGAAGGTTCATGCTCAGGGGAAGGATCAAAAAGGTCATTTTCATCTTCATGATGTGCATGTTTCTTTTAATCAGTTATGATAACAATCAAACATACATAGCAGCAAAAATAAAGGCTTGTCTTCTGCTTATTCAGCATTTACCAAATTAAGCTCATCTCAAAAAATTGGGGTTTAATTTGTAATAGGACTTTCTGGTGCTGTTGTTTCCTGAAGCAGAGAAAGCAAGCATACAGGGGCAACCACAGGGAGGGATTTCCAGAAAGATGTTGTGGGTTTAGTAGGAATGAGAAAGGACGATGGCCAAGAAATTGAAAAACTGAGGTAAAATGACCTTAAGAGTCTGATATTTCCAGCTACTTATTAGTGACGGAGATAATTGCATAGTTGAAACGTAATTTAGTATAATTGCATAACTCCACTCCTTAGAAATGATGGATGCGGAGAAGACAACCAGTTTTTCAAATTACTTTAGAAGAAAGAATGAACCCTTTTCTACAGTAACTAGCTGCTCTTGGAAGAAAGAAAAAAAAAAGAAGAAAAAAAAATTAAAGAAAAATTCTTCAAAGAAACATTCCAAAGATGCTGCTTCTCCACTTCGCGTGGAGGACAATCATTTCCACAATGCAATGGGTACCTCTTGCTCTTCAGGGTTTCCCACACTGTCTGTCAGTCCATTTCTCAGTAATGCTGTGATGCTGCTGTGATACTTAGTGGAGGAACATGAAGACATGTTGACCAGGCGTCTTGCTGCTGCACCCATTTCTTCAGACCACCTAAGAATGAGGCCCCACAAAGAAATCCATGTCCAGGTGGAAGTTTATAGTTGGATGACTGCCTTGTATTGCTTGACTTTTGGAAGTGTTTTAGGCAATTTAAAACTTAGGACTAAGTCCTGCAAGCACTTGCATGTGGTGAGAATCACACCAATCAAATCACAGGGTCAAGTTCACTGCAGTTTTTAAAATGCCTGAGCAGCATGTTTCCTTTCAGAGGATTTGTACATAAGAACTATGGCGAGAAGAGAGGCTTATACAGTGTTTAAACTAATGGGAGGTCTGTCTACTGGCTGAGTATATTTCAGCTTGTAGGTAATAGGGTATTAAGAGATTGCTTACCTGTGTCCTACAAAAGAAAACTGGAAAGAAAATAGTGAATCTGCCTTTTTTTTGTCCTCAAATGCTATATAGGATTTTCCCATTTTTCAAAATACTAATGCAGTCTGTATGTTGCTGGAAATGTTCTGTATTTCATTTGTGCTTGACACAGGGACTAGTCCAAGGCCCCTGTCCTGCCACCTCCTTGGAAAGCCAGGCTGGGCACAGCTCAGAAACAACTGGGGACTGGGACACTGGGGTTTCTGCCATCGCAGGGGAAGCAAGGAGAGGCACGTGTGGGAGGTGAGCCATTCTCCCAAAATGTAAGCTATTGTCCATACCACTCCTCAGCCAGTGGCTGACATGACACATCCAGCTTTTTGGGTACCTGACCCTACCTCAACCTCCCAGATGCAGTCCTTTGCCCTTTCTCTATCTCCCTTTTAGCAGGGAAGGCTTATTTTCACCCAGGTCCCATCTACTAATCATCCTTTTGGCAGTGAAGCTGAATTTGCTTACGTTTCTGAGGAGCTTTGAGCCAGCCCAATCTTACAGATATGTATTTCCATATTTACAGTATCTTGTTAGGTTCCTTATGAGTAGTGACATCTCCAAGTATCAAGTATCCAGGATCAATAAATGTCATCATAATCTTTATGCATGTTGTACCTAGGAGATGGGGAGTGTTTGAGTAAGTCTGAAGTTAAGTGAGCATATAAAGTTGACAAGCATTTATTTTAAACTGTGGCTATGAAGGCCAGATCTCAAAGATTAATATACTCATTCATCTAAAACACCTGTACTTTTACTCTCTGACTTATTAAAATAGAAAGCAAAAGGGATATTGAATAGTCTTGCTTTGGGCTATTAAAATTTGAACCTTTTATTTTCGCATAAATATCTTGAGGGTGTTTTTGATTATTTTGTCTCTATTTTTTTTTTAATCAGCAAAATTCTTAAAGTGATCCTCACTTTACTTGATTTTCTTTTCTGAAACAAAATACAGGTTTTGATAAATGGTATTTCAATGCCCACTCAGATAGTGTGAGAAATAAAGCTAATTCTTAAGGAAATTTTTAAAAATGGATGGTTGAGACAATGTTTTAATCTGAAATTTCATTTTGAAAAGAGAAAAAAAAAATACTTCCAGATAGTATCAAAACTGTGTGTGAGGAAAATGTGAAAGAGAACCCCAAATAATCACCCTCTGTGTGTCTGCAAAAATAGCTGATATCTTTGATAACCACCCCAAACTTAGCAGGGAGGTTTCGATCTTACCTTGGTTTGTTTTCCATTTACCTGCTTCAGATGTAATTTACCTCTCTCTTTGGCATGTGATGTTATATTTCAACCCAAAACCACTTTCATCAGCACTATTGATGTTCTTTCCACTGCAGCAACTACCAACCCAGGTACAGAAAAGATCTCTACCACCAAACCCAGGTACAGAAAAGATCTCTACCACCATCCCTTCCAGACTAAAAATATCATGTATTGTGTGGCATTTCCCCTGCTCATCTCCATCCCTCTGCATCCACCCATTTTTTTGCAGTGGGTACTACTCCTTTTTCCCCAAAGGAAACATCAGAAGTGGAATGTGTTGGTGTTTGTTGCCAACCCAAGTGCATCCCAGGATGTGGGAGCACTCTCTTGCTCTTCTCACATATCTACTCCTTCTGCCTGTGAGCACCTAATAAAAGTAAATGATAAGTTCTACCTTGTCCAAAGACTCCTACATGATATTGTACAAAAGATAATACCTGATCGTTCCCAAATGAAGGAAACATAGTGAAAATATTTTGCAATGTAGCGTTCAGTAGAAATGCTCATTAATGAAGTTTCAATCACATACCTCTGCGTCAGCATCATGCATTTTCATCTCAAAGTTCCTCCTCCAATTTAACTCCATATCACTTGCATACAACCCCACATACCTCCAGTGCCTGTTGCAAGAAAAGAAGCTATTCCACTTTGTAAAAGACACAGCCCACAGTATGATTCATTAATTTACCTTTGTAGCAAATACTTGAAGTCACGTTGGTTTTATGGCTACCATAAAGTGTCCCACCTAACACAGAACGAGAGCACCTTGCAGTACCTACCTAATATTAAAGTGATAATTGCACCATTGCACTGTTTTATGAGGTAGTAATCCAGTTTCTGAGCAGATAAACTACAAGGCTGAAGGCTGAGTAGTTTATCTTGATGAGGAGACTATATTATTGCCAAGTAAAACAGCATGACAGTACTATTGCTACTCTTCTGTGCTTGGGGTAGGATTTTTTTTGTTTTATGGTGTGATTTGTGGGGGTTTTTAAGTCTTTCAATGTGCTTTTACCCAGCTACCAAAACTAAATTAAAACCTCTATGGATCTGGGTTTAATCTCCTTGTGTGTTTAAAATAGGTTGCAAGGAAAAGATAATTGTAGTCAATACAAGCAATGGAAACATGTTTGAATGTTGTGTGTAAGCAGGTAGCATTAAAAAATATGACCTGCAAAGAAATGCACTGCTAGATTGAACTCCTTTTGCTTTTTTTTTTCGGTTTGCCTAATTGTAGGTTTATGCCAGGTTCTGATTTTAATATTAAAACGTGAAACAGTCCTAGCTAAGGCTTGGAGTGGAATCAGCCAGTAGAGACACACACGCTGTGACCAGAAAGGTTGCTCCCCACCATCTGTACAGTGTAGTGAGTACCTGGGGCTAGTACAACTCAGGGAAATCTGTGGATCAACTGACTCTGCTTATATGGATCTTCCAGTCTGGCAGCATGTGATTCCTGCCACAGCTGAGGCCTGGGCAAACCCCCACAGACTGCCGGTCACATCATAGGGGTAAATTTCTGCTCACCAAGCATTGCTTGCACATTCTGCAGAAACACACACCTATGTATGAGGGCGTTTGTATATTCCTCTCGTGGGCAATAACCTAGTGTAGATTTTTCTTTCAGCAGTTGTATACCTAAGTGATTCTTGATGAGTCGGTCATCTTTCTTAAGCTGCTGTTTTTGTTATATGAAGCATCCATGCTGAGCTGTACAAAATCAATAAATAACAACATAAGGATATTCTATTCCTCTTGACATACACAGGGAATGTTGAAAGGCAAAATTATTTCCAAATCAAATGATAAACAGTGCCTTTTGATAAGTTTTGCTTATATAGGAGATTCTGAAGAGAAAACAAAAATGTCTCTCTCTTCCTCATAACTTCTTTCCTCAGGTTTAATAGAAAAAGATAAAATGAGAACCATTTACAATGGCATTTGCCAATTTCCAGGCAGAATATATTGTAGGTGAGTAGGCATTCACCTTCAAAGATAAAACTGAGTCAGAGAGAAAGAGTCCACATTGCCCCTAGAAGGAATGATAGTTCGCATCGACCTGGATGTTTTTTATGCCAGCCATTTGTCAGTCAAGCAGCAGACATCTTTTTGCTGCACTCTGGCCCCACAGTTCAAATGAAATGATGCCATAATAGAAAAGGCTGTCCAAGACATGAGAGTTATTAAATGTCTTTCTTTTGCACCTAAACCTTTCTTTTCTCCACATAGGATAAATTATATGGTTCCTGTAATATTTATTTAAAAAAAAAAATAAAATTAAAAAAGCGCTTGCTATTGTGTACTACCAAAGGAAAATAGGAAGTCACAAGAAAAGCATGACTTCAAAGTAAGAGCCACTCTGAGACATGGTTTGCAAGGGGGTATGAGACCAAAATGTTAGATCAGAACACTTGGTTCTGTGTCACTTGCAGAAATGCTGTATGGTAGCCTAAGGAGGACAGCAGTTTCCATGTGTCCCTCATGTCCCCTGCACTCTGAGAGAGCTGGACAGGACTGGAAGTGGATCCATGTCTGCTCTAATATCAGCTCTGGTAGCAGTGCAGGTACATACTGCCCCTTGTTCAGGCATCATTGCAAGTTCTGCAGTCAAACTGAGGTCCGTATTTTTCTGCAGACCCAAACTCTCAGAAGCACCTGTTACATCAGGATGCTCAGCTTGAGAACAGTTAAAAGGGCTAGAGCTCAGAAGGGGCTGAACACATCTGTCCTTTTGCCCTCTTTCCCTGTCTCTGCTTGAACAGATCCCTTTCAAGGCTCTGAAGTCAAGGACCTCCCATCATTGATCTCTTTTTAAAGACTGTGGTTGTTCTATAGGTATTGCTAAAACACGGTCCCTGTTCTCTGGTCTCCAGCTAGAAATGTAACACAGTGTCTCAGTAATGGTGCAAATTCAAATTAAATCGTGGGATATTTCACACTGTGCACATAATTCCTGATGTCTGTTTTACAGGCTGCACAGTTTAGCAGCATGATTTTTAAGATGTAGCACTACAGTAGACATTAAATACAAGAAAAATAAATGTATGGTCTTTGCAACAGTGCAGGATTTTTTACTTTCCAGGGATGACACCAGTATATACTAAAACAGTGTATTTAATTCAGTTTAATCCTTCCTGTCAATAACATCCAATAACATAGTACAAGGAAGGCAACCAAAGAAGCCCTTGGCCAACAGAATCAGATTCAGATTTTTAGAATAAATATATTTGGACTCAAGTAGGAGAAGAGTGTCCACCGTTTGCTGGGCCCTCACCACTACTGGGCTGCCACATTCTTTTCATGGATCTCACTGTCTTTCCATGGTCACTTTCTTCACAGGTCCACTAGCATCTCCTGTTTTAAGTCTGAAGACTGGCTCTCAGCCACTGAGCCTTTAAGAGTGTGGTGTTATGCAGTGTGTGTGGCATGAGTACCACATTGCCTGTATTCTACCCACATTGGGAAGAACAATGATTTAAAACTAGACTGTGACCAGCCAGCTCCTGGCATTTAACTACATGGTTGGCTTGGCTCTACTGGCCTCTCACAACTATAGACCATGTAGCCAAAGAAATAATGATAACAAGTGAAAAAAACCCCAGTGTTTATCCTCCATTATCTTTTGCCTTCCCTTTTCCCTAGTTTTCCACAAATGAAGGAGGGAGATAAAAGAACAAATCTTCATTGCAGCAGCTCACTCTACAAAACTGCTTTGGCTCAGAGGCAGAATTGTGTTTGATTCTGCCCAAACAGATTTGAGCAATGACAAGTTTGTGTTTCACAGCACAGGACTATTCAGGCATCACCAGTCTGGCTATTTGTTTATGTTTATTTTTTCATATGACATAATCTCATTCCAAATAATATCTGTCATCATCTCGGATGATGCTATTCCTACACATACTGTTCACAGTAGCATTTTTAGCCCTGACATTTCAATGCTAAGGAAAGCTAAAGGCAGGGAGTTCATTACAGAAGCTCCCTTCAGGCTGTTGGCAAGATGTAGTGAGATGCCAGTTGTTCCCAGTCATTCTCTGTGAACGAGAATATACTGGATTGTTCAACCAAGTAGAGTATATTCAACACTATTTCTTTATGGTACATACACCATATTTTGTAACAAGTGTGATGAAAGAGTTCAGTAGAACATTCAGTCTCTTGTGAGTTTTGTTTCTAGCATCTTCTAAACCAGGGGTTATTCAAAATGCAAGACACTTTCGAAGGCTTCCTGCCTTCTTTCTCCACTTCTCCATTAATAAATAGAATAAGAACAAAAATTGAAAGGTGTTCACACCTATGTCACTCAACAGAAAAGGCAGGTTGTATGAAACCTTTTTTTTTTCTTTTCTATATCTCCCAACTATATTATTTCTTCCAGTTTCATCTGCTAGAGTCTTGTTGTATGTTGTGATGGTAATGCATTACTATTTTCCAGCCACTTTTTATATACCATCAAAGTGTTTGTATGGGTGATAAAAAAATTTGGTTTAAGCGCTTATGTTTTAGCTGCTGTAGCCTCATCATACCTTAGCCCTATCTGGTTTTATCAAGAGACACCTACCTGCCTATTTAGATGAAGCTTTCTTTCTGCTTTTCCTGACCAGATCTGGGCACTCCATCAAGGAAGGGTATGGTCTTCCCTGACCTCTCAAGTTGGAAAAGCTGGATAACACCACATGCTTTCTACACCAAGACATCCTACTTGTTCCTGTTGCCACTGCTAACTGTCCCACATTCTGCTGTCTTCTATACTTCTAGCCCTACCAGGCTGTTGCTGCTTCTGGATCGGTTCAGATCTGCTTGCAGCCCATTCCTAAGCCATGGTACTTGTGAAAACCAGTGATGGTCCACCTACTACTATCATGGCTTTCACTGTTGCTCTCAATAGCCAATGCTTGGGTCTCTGCTGCCCTAGGTACATTGTCACTGGCACTCAAACAAAAGAAACTGACAGTAATTTGGACATGACTGCACATCCTGCAATAGCACCTGTAACAACTTGCACAAACGAGAGGCTGGTACTTGAACAGTCTAATTTTAGGCACTCAGCTCAAGTAATAAAGATAATTTAGTCACACAGTTTATTTAAATTCCCTTGGACCCTCTATGTAGCCCATGAGGAGAAATTCCTCTTTAAGTGTGCTTCTGAGCAGGAAGATCTCACAGCCATCAGGCCAGTGACACAGTAGATGCATGGCATTCTCACACACTGAGGAGATATGAGTACTTCCCAGGGATGATGGTCTGCTGAAGAGGAAGGTATCCCCTTTTGCAGCAGCAGGATTATCTTTGGAGGCCAGCTGAATGTTCTAAAGAATCGACTGGCACATCAGAAATACAGAAAACAATTATTGACCTTCAACATCTTTATATAATAGGTAGAAGCACAAGACCTTCCACTGGACCACTGTTTTTCATTACTATTCCTGCCTTAAATAAGACAGTTTGCTTTCCAGTAGTTGGGGGTTTATTTAGCCAGGATATCTTTTTTGTGTTCCACACAAAGATGGTGCAAGTCTGTAAATACAGTGTTCAGAGGACTGGCCTGGTTTGTTAATATTGTTTTCTGCTTTGTTAATACTTTTTCCCTGGAAACTGCATGATTTGTTCCCTTCTGGTGGTGGTATTTATTTTAGCATGCTCTGATGGGCATTGGGATTGCAGCCTTTTACATATTAGTTAATCAAGCTGTTCCAGAGAGGCCATCTTGTCTGCCTTCTTTCTGCCAGTGCATGTTTGTGTGCAGCTACTTAAAAGGATTTCCATTTCAGTGGCCCACCAGCACGCATGAAGTCAGAATTGTGGGTGGGTGGTGATTTAAGCCAGGTAAAAGAAGAAAAACCTACCTGCAGCCTTTCTCCTGCCACCTCTCCATTAATGAGCACAAAATTCATACTCTGTGTTCTGTAAACCTCATTTAGGTGTGTCAGCAAGAGCCAGAACTATATTAAGGGCCTGAAACTGGAAAAATAATTAAGAAGGCTCAATACCAATTACTTTTCATCTTCAAACTGCTGCTTACAGGTCATCAGTATTTTTTTTTTTTCTTTTTCTTATGAACAGGGTATTTAAATTTCTTCTTGGTGTTCTCAGCACTCCATGGTGTGGTACAGAAAAAGAGGCCAATATACTACAAGCCAAACAGCTCATCTCTCATATTAAATGGAATTCAGACAAGGACAGTCCATTTTTCTTTTTAATCACAGGTGGTATTCATAGCACTTCCTCTATTTTCTGTTTTCTTTCTTATTATCATGGATAATGGGATGGAAATGTAATCATTTTTAATCAGGTTTAATTATATACTTTATTCTCATTCTTTATCTCTCCCACTTGCTAAAAAGGTGAGTTTCTGTTTCATTCTGCTTCCTTTGTTGGAACACTATAAAGCCATCGAATAACAATATGTGCCTGCACAGACACCGGCGCCCACCCTAGAAGCCTGTCCTGATTTTGGCATCCTCATTTGGGCTAGTCCTAGCTTTAGGATTAATGTCAGGTGTGTCCTGAACCACAGTGAGTCGGTGCAGTCGTGTGTGCCCACATGCCCTTGGAGTTACACCACATCACAAATTCTAAAGCGTCTCTCACACGGGTAATAGGTATGCCTTGTACCCATCGTATTCATCTCCAGGGTCTGGTGCTTCAAAGAAGATGCCAGGCTAATTCTCATAAATATTCCTCAGTTTATTAAAGCTGAAAGGTGTCCCTCTCATCTTTTCCTATTTCAAAGTACCGTTCTGAGGAAAAAGAGTTACAGTCTTTGGATTAAAAAAAAATCACATTGTTAAAAATAAAATATTCTTACCTTACTATGAAAACCTTAGATGCTTAGATAATTATACGAAACAATTTAAATTTGTTTCTGGGGTTTGGGGCTTACTTATTTTTCCTTGCTTTTTCCAACCAAGATTGATGAATTTACTACATATTATTCTCCATCATTTCTAGCTCCATGTTTCATATTCTGGCAGATCTTGAATTTTAAGTGCTTCAGGCAAAGGTGCAACATATTTGTTTATTCACTTTAATCACCACTGAAATAATAATAATAAAAATAATAATAAAAATTGCGCTGCAATATTTATATACACTAATACTATATTATATATACTAATACTATAGTATATATACTAATACTATATATATTTATATAATATATATACACAGTGCAGGTCCAGACTCAGATAAAGTCCTCAAACACTTTTACGTCCTCTTCTGGCTGCTGGTGTGCAGCACATCACACTGCTTCCCTCATTTAGTAACTTATTTCCATTCTGGTGACCTTTCCTTTTCTTCTCCAGCTTTCTCTGAAGTGAGCCACAGGCCAAAAAAATGGGGGAGGATGAAAATGGAAATAGAATTGGCACTCACACTTTCATCCAGCACATTTTTTCTGTTCACAGGGGAAATCTTTATAACCTTGTCCAAAATGTCGACATATTTTTAAACAAATGTTGACAGGGGTGGGTAAACTTCAACAAGAGTGTTTACTCTAGATCTCATTTCCTTACTCACTGACATCTACAGTTATGATGTGTGCTAAGAAGGCATTTTCCAGGTTGCAGTAAGATTTAGATAGTCTAATAACTTGGTCATTATTCTCCCAGTCAAATCTGAGGGAAATGTGGGTTTGCTCCTAAGGTTGGTTTCTAATAGCCCAATAGAGACTAGCTGTGGGCAAGGTCATTTAACAGCCGAATGGCCATCATTGCTTTATGAGAGAGCAAAGTTATAACAGACAGGATGGAGTGAATCATAGCTATTGAAAGCAAAAGGTAAAATAAGAGCTTTTTAGACAGCTATAGCACCAGGAGAGAAAAAAGTATACATCTTGAACTGCTGTAGCATAGATCTACTGGACCTGTTACTCATAGAGAGAAGGTCCGAGCACATTGTGCCAGGTTATTTTCATTAAGACTGGAGAAATCTATTGAATGTAGAAAAACCAGAGCTTATTGTCAGTGACAGAGATGCTCTTGCTTAAAAGTAGAGGTTTCAACAATATAGGTGTGGCATAAGCCAGAGGTGAAACCCTGGCTCTGTTCAAGATGTGATGTCAAGGGTATGGGATTTTTGCCTTTGACTTCAATGAAGCCAGGATTTCATGACAGAAAACTAGCGCATCTAATGTTGTAAAACATATCAGTTGCATAGCCAAAGAATAGATTTAGCTGACACGGGATTTGTCATACAGCATTGCTGTAGCATCTGTCACAGCACCTGACGATGAGAAAGTAGTGGTAACAGCAACAGAAATTGAATCTCTGTGCCTTTCATGACAAATGTCACCTGAGTTAGCTCTATCGGTGATTTTGACTGGAAATCTGAAACTGGAAATGGATAATGGAGTTGTTTATTCTTTGGCACTTGGTGAAAAGTGCAGAGGTAACTGCTGTACTTTAAATCAACTGTTGGTATTTTTTATATGATTAACAAGGATTTTAAGGTTTATGAGGAACGGCCGAGGCTGTTATCCCTGCATGACACCATAAAAAGGATTTTATTTTTAATCCTGTGAAGGGCACTGTGAATTGCTTTGGTGGCTTTGAAAAAAATAACAGCTGTGGTGACTGACGGTTCTCCAGCTGTTGGAGGGGAGACAACAGTTTTATTGGTTTACTTAAAAAGAAATATGGAGTGAACTTCCTACCTCTGCAAGGAATGAAGTACCAAAAAGCCTCATGCAGGAAGGTACTAGCAGTGGCAAATGTCATGGAAGTTGTTAAAGTGATTAACCTTGTTAGAGTGAGGAATGGAGCTTTCAACAGCTATCAGTCTGTCTCGGACACAAAAGTTGCCGAGAACAGAGTTTGAGGATTGGTTTCTTCAAGTTAAAACGTAAAAGGAGATATTTTGAGAAATTACAAATATTTTGTCCTCTGAGAATTAAATGCTAATTTTCATGATGAAGCCTTCTGGAGTCAGTAAACTGCCACCAGACTTTATCAGCACAAATTGTGTGGTATTGTTGGTTTGTATGACTTGGCATTTGCTTATAAAGTAATTCTTACCTCGGGTTTCTTTTTAATCAAAATATTAAAGTTATTGGAAAATACAATGGGCAGAAGAGATTGTCTTCTTCACAGTTATTGGATATATTTCTGCTAGAACAACAGATGAAAAATGAATTACCCATACAAATTGTTAATGTAATCTGTTTTGTCGCTATGGCTGGAGTAAAACGCTAGCCCCCACAGTTTTTCATATATCCACATGAATTGGCACATGTGCATCTGAGACAGGAACGCTGCAGACCTTACACAGGCAATTTTTTTACTGGATTCAGCAATTCTTGACATCAATCCTAAAAGAGTAAAACATGGGGTAATACCTAACAACATACATGTTTCCACAGTCTGACTTACACTGTGAAGTTTGAGGAAGCAGCCACTGTGTGATATGGAGTTGCATGCTTCAGTCTGGAGATGGCTGAAATAAAGCATGGTTTTTAGCCATGGGGATGAAGTCATAGTGCAGAGAGTTGCAAAATCAACCCCTTATTGTCCACCCCCAACAAATTAGTTACATCCTGAAGGTAGAAGGAAAATGACAAAAAAAACCACCCTGGTTAGTGGGAACTGCCTCCCAAAGGTTCCCCCAAAATTAGAAGAGTTTCCTTCAAAAGAAACTTGTTAATTTTCAAGAAAACCTGTAGGTGGAAAAACTTCCTGTGAATTTTAAACTCAATAAAGTGAAATAAAAAAGCAAAAATGGATTGATTTGTATCCTTTTACCTCCTGAGTCCTGGGTCCCCAGCAACAACTGTCAATGCAGATGTAGATAACATAATAAAGCAGAAAACTTATGAAGTAATTTTGTCACTGGAGTTGTCCCTACTGTGTGGGAAATAAATGTTTCTGTGTTTTATTTGTTGCATTTTGTTCTTGTTAGCATTTTTGAATACTAACCATCCTTTTAAATTATTAGTTACAGTAAGCCATTAGGGGAAGAAATAGGAAAATGAAACCAAGCCAATATTCTTTCATGTTAATCTGATTTTATGTGAGTGGTCTGGATCTTTTGTCAGCTAAAGAGTCTTATTTTGGTTGCAGGCTATTGTAGTATTAGAAAAAGATCATTTGGGTTTTCAGTATAGGTAATTTCTGTTCTAAAGGAATTCCCTGAACCTGGAGGAAATGTTAGTAAAAATAAGACCAGACAAGTGATTGTGCCTTTCTTGAGAATTACTGGTGCTATAAATTTTAGCTAATCCCAGACCCAAGGAATCAGCACTCTAAAGCTCCAGGCCTTTAAACACATGAATAGCTCTACTGAAAGTGGTGGCACTTTGTGCTTAAAGCTAAGCACCTGCGTAAGTGTCACAAGATCAGGATCTAAGGCAGAAATGTATTACCTTACTAGCTCAAACACTTAATTTCAGCTCTAAAATGTTGGTATTGTTTGACCCTGTTGTCACACTTGGGTTGTCCTACCCATTCACTGTAAGAACCCCAGGAAGCACAACACAAAACTTCATGTCTTTTCTCTTGATACTAAAGGTATGTGTACTGTTGAAGTCAACCCTTGTTTTCTGCACATGAAAAGGACACCACATTCCTCTCCTGCTTATCTCCAAAACGGCTAGATTTTTGTTGTCAGTGCAAACCATATACTGAAGTGTTGCAGTTGCTTCCATAATTCTACAATGCTGGGACTTTGCCACACCTCTCTGCCAAAGCCAACTGTTTATAATCACAATCAAACCACTCACCTGGTGCAGTAAATGTTAAGAAAGACTGACTGAGAGTCACTGTAGACTCAGTGTAAGTGTTAAGGAGTAGTGGTGCTTTTGTGGAAAGCAGCAGAATTCAGCAGTTTGAGGTAAATTCTGCAAATGCATTTTTCATTTGCTTATTTTTTTTTCCATAATTGGCTTACATGGGTATTTTTTCTATTCAATGAGATAGTACTCTAGAGGGTTTTTTTTAATGAGTAACGTCCTGTCTTTTAACTAAAAGTATATGTGGAATACCTTATAGAGGAGGAAAAAGGTAGATAAAGAGAACTAAGGCCATTGGAGTCTTGCTGTCTTGAAGAAGAGAGAGCAGAAAGAATGCTTTTCTCAGAATTTAATATATATAATGCTACTCTCTACCTGCTTCATACAGAGACACTGCATTTCAGTGTAACAAGGCCTAGTGCCCAGTCTTGCACCTGGGCTGGTGTAACCCTCAGTATCAACAGGGGGTGGAGGATGAAGGGATTGAGAGCAGCCCTTCCAAGAAGGACTTGGGGGTACTGGTGGTTTGGGATAAAGCCTTTCTGCAAAGATTAACACAGTCGTTGGAGGACTAAGGAGGGAGCCAGGGTAACCGGCAGGGGGCTTTTGGGTAGAAGGGTTTCTTGAAAGCATTGTCTTGGGGTAAAGGGCACTGAGGGCAAGCAGTTCAAGAGCTAGTTGTGACTTCAGTTGATGCTTTGACCTGATAAGTCTCAGGAGTCTGTGGTATAGCTGTGCTGATTGCAGCCTCTCAGCAGAAAAATTCCAAAGTAACTAGTGATTTTAGCCTATGAAAACTGAGATTCAATTTGTAGTGGATCAATTTGGTTCCTCAGTTTCTGGAGTGTGTTTTTTCCCCTTTTTGGGTTTTTTTTGGGATGCTGTGTGTGTTGTGGTGGGTTTTGTTTGGTTGTTTTTTTTAGGAAAAAAAACAGGAAATTTAAGATTAAAGGATTAGCCTTTGATCTTAGTAACTTCTAAACCAACTTCTATGTGAAGAGCAGAGATAAATCATTATGGACTCATTTGAGGATTTATGGTACTTCAACTGCTTGCTGGCTCACCCACAGTATTTGCCTTGAAATACAGGGGCTGGTACAGAGCTTTCTCACAGAGAAGGTATCGTATCCCTTCCTGGAGTGAGCAAGCAGTGTGTGCAGGGGATATGCTTTGTCTGTGCATTAGAATATTTGGATTTATTACTGCTGATGCCTGCAACCCTTTTGCACGTCCTTCTTGTGCAAACACTTGAATTACTTAATTTACTAGTAGTGCTATATATAAGAAGTGAATTTCAGAACCAGAAGTGCTTGTTTACAGTGGTTTAAAACAGTATATAACAAAATAATTTGTGCTCTTGCTTGTTACTTATTACATGTCCCTTTTCCTTAATTTTCATCTTGACCTTCCATGGCTTCCATGTGTCCTGTTCTTCCTTAGACTAAGAGCTTTGTTCAAGTACTGTATTTCAATATTTCTCTCTTCTCTGAGGAAAATAAAAATGGGGGGGAAAGTACAGTAGCAGAGAACTGACTTGGCTGTACTTCAAACCAGTGATGTCCATGATAAGAATTTGTTGAACTGTGTTTTAATCTAGCTTAAGAACATAAGTATAACCGTGGAAATGATAGATTTGTTTAATTATAATTTGTCCTGCTAGAGTCAGTCTTATCCGGAATGCTTAGGCAGGATGAAAGCACCTTGTGAAGGATGAATACTACAATATCCAAGTGCATAAATCTTCATATTAATTGCTTCCATAATATAGTAGCAAGACATACATGCAAATACCTAGTTAAAATTTTAAATTGTTAGAGTAAAACTGGCTCCTGTGAACAGAATTTTAAAATCCTAATGCCTGTAAGACAGGATGATGGACAGAAAGAAGTGTGTGCTAGAATAGCTCTTAGTGTATGGGCTGTGTTAATCACTTGGGGTGTATAAATCCATCTGTAGTCACTGTCCTACAACTCAGATATGGAGTTGTGGGACAGTCTTTGACAGCTGCACTTGTCTCTACAAACTTCTGCATAAGCAACCACAGTCCTGCTGCTGAAGCAGGTAGTAAGTGTGTAGGACGATCAGGTTCAGCCCCTTTCTTGGAGTCGGGCAAGGAAGTCAAGCTAGTTGTTTTGCCTCTATAGCTTAGCTTTAAAAACCCACCTATGGTGTGAGGAACATTTGAGCCCCACATAGTCCCTTCTGCGGTAGGTTCCTCCTTATTTGAAGCATGATCCAAAGGAACTGTTATCTTCATCCTCCTCTCCCCTCAACAGGTCAGTATTTTCTAATGATGGGAGGCTTCAGGTGCCACTTAGCACTTCTTTGGTGCTGAACCAAAAGCAGCATCATTGAAATAGATGCTTATGGTAAATTCCTGCATGGTATGTCATAACTGGGATGGATAAAACACAGATTTGAATGACCTGAATATTTTTCTGCCTTTATTTATCCATAACATATGGATTGTCTTAATACATATGGCTGTTGAAAGATGTAATCTCATGTTATTTTGGGTGTGTCGCACTTTCAGAGGCTATAGAGGAAGGCACAGCCATCTTTCTCCGTGGATTTAGGACTTGAAAACACCTGTTCTATGTGATTGTTAGAGCTACAGTAGTGCTCAAAGGGTATGCTACAATATTCTGGTCTCCACGTCTCTGAACAGAACTGCCAAAACTCTGAAAATCCTAAATGTGATAGCTGTGCAGGCAGTTGCCAACCTGCTGGCTGGTCCTTGCAGTCATAATGAAGCTTCTGCCTTCAAAAATCCTGTGGCCTTCGAGGTAGAAACCTCCATCTTACACTCTGTGGAGGATATTTTGGTATCCTTTCAGGAAAGGAGTCACTTGCTTTTTTCACTAGATTATTGGTAGGCAACGCTAAACCCTGAAGCTGTGACCTGGCATAACTCCTTCAGCTGACAGATGGGAATGCTGCACTGTCAAGTTTATAGTTGTAAATGACAATACAGTGGTGAAGGAAGCAAAATTTATATTTCGCTTCAACAATTTTCTACTTTTTCCTTGTGAATGCCACCACCATGATTTTCCAAAGACAGAGAAAGTGTTAACAGGTACCACAATGAACTGGGGTTTGTCTGCTTTCTGTGTACTCTGCATTCCTGTGTTATGTTTTGGCTGGCAAGCTTTGGTTTTCCCCCTTTTTCCCCTCCCAGACTAAAACCTAGGTTCAGCCAATTCAAATCATTGGGATTCTGGTTCTGTGGATCCTACTCACATTCTGCATTAAGAACAAAACAAAAAAGAAAAAAAAAAAA
>VZTM01029751.1:0-16155 GCA_013400555.1 Jacana jacana | reverse complement strand
ACACTGACTGGTTTTTTTTTTTTTTTGTTTTTTTTTTTTTTTTTTTTTTTTTTTTTTAACTAAATAACGGCCGTTAAATCTCTGCTAATTTTTTAATATTGAAACTGCACTTGAAAGTATTTTCTCATTAATCTGTGACAAACCATAAAATGTAATATTTTCACCATGACTATGGTGAAAATGGCCATGAAACTTGTCAGCTTTGTCTCAGGCGTATACACTGTTGTAATAATGGATGTTATCCTTCTAAAATACCTCTGTTTTTTATTTAATTTGCATGCCTGTATTATTATACCAGTTTTGGTTATCAGTAAATTACTTTTTCTTTTTAATGGGAGTGATGCATACTCTAGGGCCCTCTGTATCCTGTGACCTAAAAGTCATTCTGCCAGAGATGTTTAACTGTTTTCTAACTGCCTCATTTTTAAATGCAAATGACCTTTTATAAAGGTGCTGAAATGACAGTGCTGAAGAATGGAGTGCTATTAATCTTTCGAGGTGACTTTAGCACAGGCAAGAGGTAACAAAGGTACTGGAATCTCATGTAGAACTGCGGTGGGAGAACGTGCAAATATATTAATAGCAGAATGTGCAAGGGGCAAATATCAGCTCAGCAGGAGATTCAGCTGTGTGTTTAGCCAAAAGCGATGTTCTCTGTAAAGCATTTTCCAGACCAGCAGCAGACAGGCCGAAGTGAGGATGAAAGTGTTTGTGTACTGTTCCCAATGTACTGGTATGTCTGGTCCTTAAATCTCTTCTCTTTTTGAGCTTCTGAAATATTCTTAATTCACTGGTTTCAAGACAGAAAAATCAGATCCACCCACAGATGTCACATAAGTTTGGGGTTTTGGTAGATGGAGACTGCATCTCACTTTCAAGTCTTTCTGGCTTGAACATTGCCAACATGGCAGAAACACTGCTATTCTGAAGGAGTCATGTTGGCTTGTTTCTCCACTTTGAGGTTTGTGTCTCTCCAGAGGAAAATGCATAATAGAGGCATCATCAGGCCTAGGCTTTGATGTATTCAGTGGGAAACTGAAAGTGCTGAAAGACATTGTCCTTTATCATGAAGATCTCTGATTACTGGAAAACACAGATGTCAGCAAAGCAGGATCGCCACGTTGGGCATGTTTCATCATGTGTCTTCCCACTGTTGGTTGTTGTACTGAAATCTAGTACTGAATCTTACACACACATGCCGTTTAAAAATGAGAATTATAATACCACTGCAATGTTATTTATCTAGTACTTTTTGCTCTCCTCAAAAGGAATTCCATTATGTAGAGTACACTTTGTCTACTTCCAGCTATTTTTCTGCTGAGTACCAACATTGTGGTATACTTCTGTCTCATGGGTTAAAAGCCCAGCTTTCATGCCCAAAAATGCCCAATGTATGGGGCTTGGACTGTTTGGTACTGTTGAAATTGCTGTAAGAGGCACTCGCGTGTTTACCGTTGTTGTACTTCCTCATTCTCTGTTCATCTGCTCATTTAAATATTTTATTCTAATTCTAGTTGAAACAACAGGATAGGAAGTACCTTGAGGCAGAAGGAAAGGTGTTATTTTGTTTTGTGCTTCATTGTTCTGCAGGAGGAAACTTGAAAATATGTAGTAGTACACAACCCATGAACCAAAAGCCTCCAAAGTTATGTAAGATTTTTTTGTCGCTATTTTCCATGTA
This sequence comes from Jacana jacana, assembly GCA_013400555.1. Taxonomy (NCBI): domain Eukaryota; kingdom Metazoa; phylum Chordata; class Aves; order Charadriiformes; family Jacanidae; genus Jacana; species Jacana jacana. The sequence continues at coordinate 14,474 of VZTM01029751.1, read as the reverse complement.
GGAGAGGCTGAAAATGATTGATTAAACAGAGGAGATCTGTGACCAATGTAGGATGTCTCAAGTACTCTCAGAAATAGATTTAGCATTCTCTGCTGAAGAAGTTGTTATATTATTGGGCAAAGCTAATAAATTTATTTTTAAAGGATTGTTTTTGACAGTCTTCAGTTCTCTGACAGTATATATGCAATGCTTAACCTATGAAAATCATATCTACTAATGTTTTAGTGCTCTTAGAACTGGTGCAAGTCCAGGCCAGAAGAGATTTTGATGCACCATCTCTAGTAAGGTGCCCATCTTGTCCAAAAAAATAAAGTTGGAAGTATGCAGTTGTTTTGTGATCCATGGGTGATACGCTTCCCAAATACTATGCATTAAATATAATTGAAGGAGGTCTCGCATTACAATTAAATATTTGTGTGGTAGTACTTTCACTGTGATTCTGACAGCTGTTCTTCATTCACTCACTTTACGTAATCAAAGACAACCACTTCTCCATTTCTAATATACATTCTAATATACATTAAATTTGCTAGAAAGATCTTATGCAGAAAAAAGAATTCTGAGCAAAAACCCATCATTAGCAAACTTTTACCGTAATAAGAAATTTAGCAGACCTGATATTTAGCTGAGGAAAGTATTTTTATGCTGAAAAAAAATCCTTATTTTTCACATGGCTCTTGAGTTGATTATACAAATTGAAGATGTACACACAAACTCAAAGTGGTCAAAAAAAAAAAATCCCAACAAAGAGGAATTTCAATATCCAATTTATTAAGTTTCCTTTGGCTGTGAAGCTAAATGTCTACTTTATTTCTTTGAGTCTTGGTTGCAGTGAGATTAAACAAATGTTGTATTGAACTGTAGACTAGTGCTTGAAGCAACGTCTCTGTCCTGTGAGGCTCTTTCAGGATTTTCAAAACTGTTTCCTTAAGTTCCTCACAGGGAGAGGAGGAATGTTGTTTGCATCTTCTCTTCCTTATGTTTGCCCCCAACTACACCAGTAGCAGGGTAATTGAAGCACCTACTTTGTGGACTGGTGCCTGGGGAATACCACTAGTTACAGGTCTCCAACTATACTCTGAGGTCTGTCATTCAGTCACCTCTCAAGCCACCTCACTATCCACTCATCTAACCCACACTCCCTAAGCTTACCTATAAGGATATGTGGGAGACAATGTAAAAAGTCAAGGTAAACAATGTTCACTGCTCTCCCCTCATCTACCCAGTCATGCTATCATAGAATGTTTTCTTTATGTCCCCTCTGAACTTCCCCTGATGCAACTTCATTCCATTGCCTTGTGTCCTATCTCTGGTGAGAGAGAAAAGATAAGCACCACCCTCTATGCTGCCCCCTTCAGAAAAACATAGACCACAATGAGATCACCCCTCAACCTTCTGTTCTCCAAGCAGAACAACCCAAGTGACCTCAGCCACTCCTTGTAAGTCTTCCCCTCAAGGCCTTTGGTCATCTTGGTCACCCTCCTCTGGACAGGCTCCAGTAGTCTGATGCTCCTCTTGCACTGAAGTGCCTGAAAGAGCATACAGTGCTTGAGGTACTGTAGAGTGGGACAATCCTCTCCCTCAACGAGCTAGCCATGCTGTGTTTGATGTATGCCAGGACACAGTTGGCCCTTTTGGTTGCTACACCACACTCTTGACTCATTCAACTTGCTGCCTTCCCTCTCAGCTTTCCACAGGGCTGCTCTCTGACCCCTCATCTCCCAGTTTCATAGACTCATAGAATAGTTAGAGTTGGAGGGGACCTTAAAGGTCATCAAGTTCCAACCCCCCAGCCATAGGCAGGGACACCTCCCACCTGGCATTAAACACTTCCAGGGATGGGGCACCCATAACTTCTCTGGGCAATCTGTTCCAGTGCCACACTACCCTCAAGGTAAGGAATTTCTTCCTAATATCTAATCTAAATCTCCCCTCTTCTAATTTAAAGCCATTACACCTTGTTCTGTCACTACACACAATTTTACATATAACCAGGATTATCCTGTCCCAGGTAGAGAATTCTGCACTTGCTCTGGTTAAGCTTTATATGGCTGGTGATTTCCCAGCTCTCAAGTCTATCCAGATCTCCCTATGAAGTCCTTCTGCCCTCAAGGGAGTCCACAGCTCCTTTAGTTTAGGATCATCAGCGAACTTACTCAATGTGCATTAGATTGTGCATCCAGACCATTTATAAAAAAATTACTAAAGAACACTGGCCTTAAAATTGAGCCATGCAGAACCCCACTAGTGACTGGCTTCCAGCCTAATGTAACCCCATTTAGTGTAACTCTTTGAGCCAAACCCATAAACCAATCTGTTATCCAAGGTATTGTGGACTTGCCTAAATTGTGTGATGGACACTTGTCCAAAAGGATACTGTAAGAGCATCCAAATCTTTGCTCAAATCAAAAAAAACCCTATGTATACTGCCCTACCCTTAGTCACCTAGGTGGGTGACCTCATCATAAAAGGAAATTAAGTTAAGCATGAACTTTCCCCTCATGAACTCACACTGGCTACGACCAATGGAGTTAAAGTTTTGTATAAAGGGAATCCAGTGTCTCTTTGAATAGGTTGTGCTTGAGGATTTCAGGCCCGGTGCTATGACTTGAACATTTAGTTTTGTAGGATAGAGGCAAGGTCACATAAAATGTACCATCAGAGGCACTGAGAAAGGTGCTTATCACAGATATCTATTTTTCAAGTCTTTGCTTTCTTTCTCTTCCTGATTCAGACGATTAGGCACCTAATAAACAGCTTGGAAGAAATATTACATGGATGTTCAGCACTTCTGTGGAACATCTGAAATCGGAAGCCAAGCATTTCTTGTTTAGTTGGGTAACGAGATATTATCATGTAGTAATTGGGAAACAAACCTTTTCCTGTCAACAGAGGACTTACACAAGGGAATTAGTCTGTTTATAATGTTCACTAGTCAACAGAAGTTTTGGCTAACTTAATTTTTACTTTTTTTCACATAAGTATATTCATACTTCATAACTATCTCCCTTTTCCATCTTTAAAGTCTCTCATCGCTAGAAGTAAAATTCTTCCAAGTAACAGTTATGGCAACATGAGCTAACAAATCTCTGCTCTGTAGGCAAACCCTAGAGTGTCATAACCTCAGCTGAGGTTTTGTGGCTCAAAATGTCCTGAGGCATGATGTTTCTATGGCCTAACCTGAAACTTATAGTTTACTTTAAGACCTTTGTTACTGGGTGCAGTGCCTTGAGTCTGTTCAATATTAGTCTTTCTTGCAGTATTTTCCCCCAAAACCACTTAACTGTTTGAACTGGTACATACATTGAAGACATAATGATCATCATCACTTCAGCACACATCAATGATTCAGTTTCTGTGACCTGGTTTTAGGGACTTACTGTATGTGCACTGAAATTAAGTGGACTAAAATAAAAAAGATTATGGTTTGAAGCAGGCAAGAAACTGGAAGCCTTCCGAACAGTCGTCCACCAATGACCTAGTAAAATAAATTTAAGGGAAGAGAGGCTAGCAAAATGCTGTTACTACACCACGTTATAATGGCATGAATATCTTCCACTTGGACACGTGACTTCCTGAGGTTTTTTTGCAGAGCAGTCCTAGATAAACTATTTTATTTTGCATTGAGTAAGTCTGTGAGAACCCTTGAATGTATTGATCCCTAGCTCCTGTCTTTTGTTAGGCATTAATTTTTCTTGCCCCCTCTACACTTTAAATTCATTTGATGGGTAGGAAAAAAAAAAGCACAAAAACCAAGCCCCAACCCAATAACCAAATAAAACAACTGGAATCATCTTTCTATCAAGGTCACCTAATAAGCCTCCTTTGGCTGTTACTTCAACAGTAGTACCTGTTCTTTCTACAGTGCTTTGGCTGTAGAATCAGGCATGAGACTTGCTTGACCATCTGTAGCATGAAGTTCAGACATTATAGGTTTTCTACTCCAAAACAAAACAATTTTACTTCTTTCTAATGAGAAAACACATACCATCTTTCTCTTTCTTTTTCAAACTGTTCCTGTGCTCCTTCTTTCCTCTGTGTTCTGTTACTGAAGAGTTGCTCTGATTCACACTTGCAGATCCTGGGCAAATGAAGCTTTTTAGGGATGCAAACTTTAAGGACTATACCACTACTCATTTACAAGTTGCAAATGTAATATCCAGAAGTATTAGATTTTTTTAATGTATGAACTTCAAAAAAATGGAGCATGACCATTAAGTCTTTGATGTTTATGCTACAAAGCCAGTTTTTGATATAACAAAATAAATGTAACTTAGTCATGCTTTTAATCCAGGCACTCTTCATCCTGTTGAGTGCAAGAGGTTTTAGCAGAGAAAGGGCTGGTATGTTCAGTGTTCTGTTGAGTCATTTAATGCACGTTCTTAAAAGTTTGTCAGTATTGATTTACTTGCACTAAAAGCCCCATACAAAAATGATCAGGTATAAAATATCAGATGAATGGGAAGAAAAAAAAGGCAATATGCAGCTTGCAGGTTTTGTTTTGGTTTTGCTACAAGAGTTGTCTGGGAAAGATCTGGAATATCAGTCAGGTACAATAGCTGCCCTGTATGTCAGGTAAAAGAATAAATCAGACAGGTTTTCTTGTTTAAATGCCTTTTACTCCATGTATTACAGCCTGAATTATAAAAGCTCCCGTCCTAAATAGTTACCATTTTTAACTGAATTGCACTGGGGAGACGCTGCAAGCGGGCATATTCTTTAGAGAACTCTTGAGAGCAGATGCAAAGCATACAGATTTGGAGAAATCCTGTCATACATAAACATACTTTCCTCAGCCCCCAATTCTTTCTTTCTCCTCTCTTTTGCAAAAGAAGATTGCAGAACTCTAGCCATTATCTTTTTGTGCCCTTAAGGGAGGTGCCTGTTTAACTCTGTTACCAGTCACTTTTCAGGACCTAATATTTTATCGGCATTAACTTGGAGAAAATCAAAGTTGCAGATGACTTTCACAGGAAGATGGGCAAAAAGTGCCCTACTTCTCTTTGACTAGAGAGCTCATACACTATGAGCTTATCCAGGGTGATATCAGGGGACACCTTTTTCACCAGCCTTGGTCCCATATGCACACCAACTTAGGAGGAAACAAAGTCATCTCAATGATACAGTAGAAATTAAAATATCCACCTGTATATTTAACTTCATTTTGTCACTATGAACAAAGCTTGCTCTGCTGGTGATGCACCTCTTGGTGACCAATAAATCTCAAAGTCATCATGTGCAATTATACATCTTCTACTGCAAACAACATACTTCGTTTGTAACTTCTCCTTTGTGTTCCCTTAAGTAGCTGTGGCTTTCATGTTTTTAAAAATGGACAGGGTCTTGTTTGATATGCTGTATGTTCTGGTCTCTGTGAGCATTTGTGAAAATAAGCAAGCTTGGATTTTCAGGTGAATTGCACTGTTTTCCCCTTGTATAAAGTTGCAACTTTGACTTTCTTATTTCTATAAGAGAAACTGAAAATAGGTCATCTGAATTCTCCATTACTATACTGTACATGCCCCTTAGATATTGGAAAAATTGAGACATGTCAGTTAAATACAGCAGACAAAATAATATGGACATCAATCAGTGACTGGAAACAGTGTCCAAAATGTTATTTATTACAAGTTTTCATCAAATATGCATTATTCTAATGATCGACACATTACAAAGACAGACACTTGGAAGAAAAATTATGTGGAACAAGACTAAAAAAGATTGCAGTCTACTTCATTGGGGAAATGTGGTTTAATTTAAAAATCATATAATTGTTATGGAAAGAGTCATATAAATCAACCTGTCCATGTTGACAAGTTTTTTAACAGATATTCTAGTCTTCTCTAGTCTCCCAAATACCACCCAATGGGTATATATAATAAAGTAAACTTCCAAGCTGTTGTAGTAAGAATAATGACATAAGTTTTCCTTTCTCTTTCATTATTGGGAAAGTTTTGCCCTATTTATTTGAATGACATTGGTATGAACAGGGAAAAGTGCATAAATAGAAAGAAGCCATCCACTGTGCCAATAAACATACATTTGGTACATTGCCTTTTGTCGATGCAAAAATTCAGTCCAGATTCTTTTCTTCCCTATTTCCAGTAATCAACTGAGTGAAAGAGTGGAGGAGTCCTTGATGTCTTTCTTTTTTTATCTTTTTTTTTTTTTTTTTCCCTGGTATTGGCGTAAACAGGTAATAAACACCTTTCATGGAAAATGGCTATGGGTAACAGAGGTGCAGGGGGAGGGGGGGGAGTGGCAGGAAAACAACAACAACAAAAAAACCTAAAGCATCCCTTTCCACCCTCATTCCCCTATTTCGGAGACACCCACGCTACACATTGATTCTGTTTTTCTCCTCTATTTTTTACTAAATTCTGTGTGTTAATTAGTAATTGTGCATGTGGTTAGCTCTTATGTTCAACTTATCAGAAATGATGCTGTGTCTGCACTGCAGTTCTCTTACAATTCACAAATCAACAAGGATTTAGAAGGAGGAGGCTGTATTTTAAGACTGAGTGTCTCTGCAGGCCAGTTAAGAACCAGTGTCGGTAAGTCCTGAAAAGGAAGATGGTAGCTTATGGAAGATTCAGGTACTGCCTAAAGACTGGGTTAAATAAAAGGAAGGAAGCCTGGGGACTTTATTATTATCAGTAGTGGTGTCTAATAACAGGGTGACATAATTAAGCAGAGCAATTCACAATAAAATGTACTGCGTTTTCTTTTGTTTGTTTTTGAAATGCAATTCTTAGTAAAAAAACCTAAAGACTACCTCGTGGACAGCATTTTCCAATAACTCTCACAAAACAGAGCAATATTATTGGGAAGTAGATGGAGAAATAAGAAGATAGACTTATGGCAAATAGGGCTTGCATCAGTGTGACAACCAACTCTCCTTGGAGTTCAACTTTTAAATAGAGGGCCTGTGTGCCAGTTCCCTAAAATTAAAAATGTATCCAGAGGAAACGACTTCTCAAAGAACAAGTCGGCCACTTTGGACAGACTGGACACAAGCCATCCACACAGCTGCCTGTGGCTCCAGCCAATTGCTGGCCTGCAGGCTGCTAGGGGAGTCCTCTACCTTACGTAGAGCAGGGAGCATATGGGCCTTTCCACAGCTGACTCAAACAGAGGAGGAGGAAAAAATGGCAGCAAAACACTGGGGTTTGTTTAATTGTGGTGGATAGGAGAAATTTTAAATGCCAAGTAACCCTGTTTAAGACATGTATAAAAACTAATAAGGAGATTTTTCTGAGGAAAGTGGGTAATCCTCCTCAGCCCTGTAGAACAGGAATGTATTTTTGCATGAGGCTATCTGATTTTACTGAATGAACAATTCAGAATGCCTTCTATTCTTGTCCTCCGAGTAAACTCTAAATCATATAAGCAAGCTACAGCAATCTGCACAGCCAGCAGGAAAAGGTAGCATTCATTCTTCTACTCTTACCTTTCCTGAAGCCATTCAGAACAGGGAAAACAAAACCCCGGGGATAACTTTTGTTGCTGGTCAAAAATAAAAATTGTCATGGACAGAGTAGGAAGAGCTTTACAAGCCTGGTATGGACAGTATATCGTGCAACTGTTTCTGGCACAGGTTATAAACAGAGCTGCTTGCGATTGTTCGGTCTGATAGTGGCTGAAATTAGTGTGAGATATTTGCCTCTCTCTTCTGTGGTCTGGGGAGAGAGAGTACTGCAAGATCTAGTCCAGGAAGCTGTGATTTATACTGCTATGTGTAGGAAGAGGAAGAAATACACAAATGGCAAGAGTATTCAAGTTACCTGCTCTTCCTCCAAGGGAAACAGATTATCTTTATTTTGTGAGTTCATTTTTTTTTGAATGATGACATTAATTGCCACCATCTATTTACAGAATATAGATATTGCTAGGGGTTGGTTTGGGGTTTTTTGTTTTAAACCTGTTCCTTTACTTTCTTGGTTTACATATTGCATCTGCATGGAAACAAAAAGACTACTGGAGGGTGGTTTTTTTATTTCCCTTTTTATCCCTGAACTATTTGCAAACTGCTCTAGTAACACCTACTAGAGCTTGCAAATTTCTAGAGATACAAGCACAGAAGAGTTAATAAATCCATAGCGGTACAGTAAGCGAATGTTAGATCCACAAATGTTCACAACATTTGAGATCTTGTTATAAATGCCTTCTTAATAATATGGGAGATCTGGATTAGCGTATGGCACCTGCATAATTTTTTCTCATTTCTGCCTGCAAAGGAGAGAAATAAGAAAGTAGTTCCTTGCAATGATCTGGAGTTAGATCAGGATCTTTTATTCACATAATTTTTAATCTTAAAGTGGAATTAGGGTATGATCCACATGGAGGATTTTACTCTATGTATAGGAATTGTAACGTGATTCCTTATGCATGTGACTAACGAGTTAAGCTTTGTAATCCAGAAATGAGGTTTGATGCAAGAATCAGTTCTTGTATTATGCAGGTTTTCCCCCTGTCTCTGCACAGTTATCCCAAATGTCTGCCACCAGCCTCCTCTAGTCTTCTTGGTGTGGTTATTTTAAAAAAGAAAGAGTGCCACTCTGATGGCCAGTGTTTACCACAAGTGGGAGTCTCCCTGTTGAGCCTAGTAAGCATGGGATTGGCCCTCTTTCTCCTTGGGCAGGGCATACAGCAGAAGGCTGGGTGGAAAATGGCTTGGTATGCACACAGAGAAAAGGAGCCTGGGGGACTGCTGAACTCCATGTTTCCAGCCCAGCACATGGAGTTGGAGGAAGAGGATTAAGCAGCTGCAAGGTAGCAAAGTAGAATGGAGCCAAGGGCTTGAATTTTACATCTACGAGAGCTGCTGGAGCCGAGGGCAAAGTCAGACTGAGGCTTTGTCTTCAGTGCCAGAAAAAGGAGGGGAAGAAATAATGTGTAGTTTTCCTAAGATAACAAGTTTTTGTTTGCTATCTGGCTGTAAAATCCTACACAAATAAGTACTCCATAGTTTCTACCACAAATTCAGTGCTAAATTATATACCCTTCTCTTCCAGGTTCATCTTGCTTAGATTATGTCACAGGGAAAAAAACTGCCATTACGTTATTCTGACTGGGACTTTTACTGCCAGATATAACTTGTATACATCAACTGCACTGCTACAAAACAAAGCAAAAACAAAAACGAATCCAAACAAACAGAATAAACAAAAAGCACCCCAGGGAATATTTTGGGGTTATCTTTTTTTTCTGTTGGTTTTTTCCCCTTGAAGGAACGGCACAGTCTCACTGCCCCTGAAAAGTGCCACCATTAGTTTACATCTTTTTTTGGGCTGCCAGTGCAGTAATAAGATCAATTAAGTGGGCACCTTTTATCCTCCCACTTTGTTTTGCTGTTTTCTGTTCATTCTACTATTTGTCCTACCTATGGCTGCTAGCAAAATCTTCCAGAATTCCTTTCAACTGAATGAGCAATGAAATGTTTTCGTTATTCCTTGCTGGCCTATTTTTCAGTCCTCGCCTTCCTCCAAAAAAAAGAGTCTCTGAATAGTGACGTGTCCAGCAAGAAGTGTCTGTCTTATTTGGGGGGAAAAACATGGGAGATGTATTGTTGCCTTGTCTAGTGGTAAAGCGTTTATGCACAAGCATTATAGCTGTAGACGGAAAAGACTGTTAGATAGTGTGCATATGCTGCAGGCCTCCTCCAATGGATGATGGTCTCTCTAGGGCCTTTTCTAAAACTTCACCTATGCTGAATTTTTACTTTCTCAAGACATGGAATTTCCACCATTTCCTCTGGGAAATAACACCTTTCTGAATGGATCCTGCTTCTCTGCCTACTTAAATGTAGTGCTTTTTAAACTATATCTCAATGCTACTAATTTATGTAGTCTTTTAATCATTTCTGTTTGCTTCCTATCATTGCGATCCTAGAAACACAGAGGTTAAGGAGATATGAGCTCACTGCAGCATCTTAGTTAATTTGAGTTGTACCCAGTTTTCAAATCTTATCTTCTAATTACTGGCGGATGGCTTTACAAGTAGAAGCTCCGATTTTCTGGAGTAACTGGCACAAGATGGGCTAGTTCTGGGAAAACTAAAACCTTTGAAAAAGTCATGCTGTAAGCTTCAGTGAAGTGCCCTAAATCCAAACCCCATTAGCAAATTTGGGTCAGAACTACTCTAAGCTAGTTTATTCATGTTGAGAAATAGATATTAAAATCTTCTGCATTATCCTGGCTGCTTTCTACAAAGGCCTTGAATTCAAAATGCTATTATGGGAGCATGTGCCAATTCTGTCCTTAATTAACTCATTAAACCTCGTCCTGCCATCAACGGATTATATAAATATAACCAAGAGCAAACCTACCCTGCTGATAAGAGGAAGTCTTGGTACTATTAGTCCATTTGTGCTCTGGTTTGGTGCTTCCACAGCTGCTGTTCTCCCATGCAAGACAGTGAGTGCTTCCTACATCTGTGACATTAGGATGAACAAAAAAGTACTGAGAACTGTCATTGTCTCCTGATTTGAGTTACAGTCCCGATTTACAGACTATTGACCTTTTTAACAGGGAAATTTGATCCCAAGTGTAAAAGTTGAAAAATAGTATCGATGATTCTGTGAAATCAAGACCTGAAGTAAAACTGCATCTTCCCAATTTCTTAGAGAGCAGCATAATTCCAAATAATTGTCTCTGAAGATCTAAGTAAAACTGTTTAAGGTTGCAAATGTCTTTTAATTGTTCTTTCCGTTCTGCTGGGAGAATTCCAGCAGAACAAAGACCCTGTGAGAAAGCTCAAGCAACCAATCACTTTAACCACATTATAACTAAATTGAGCATCTGAAGATCTTATTTTGTTGTGTTGCTTCCCCTACGAATGCTTGTGTTTCAGATGTCAAGGCTGCACCTAGACTATAAAGGGAGAGAGTTCTGAGATAAAACAAGCATTTTGGGAAAGCAAAACAGAAGAGTCATTTATCTCTCGGATTGGGACCATTTGCCATGCTCCTGCTGTGATGAGAAACATTCTTCACACCAGGTCTTCTCAGGAGATTATCCACAGGGAGAGGAAAGTGGTTCCCATGGTGCCAAAGAGTCAAAACATCCATCAAGCATAAAAACAATGTTTTGTGATGCCTGTTGGGATGCATTTCTTGGGAATTCCATGATGGTGAGAAAGAAGTTGGAGGGGATGAGAAGGAAATTTAGAAGAGGAATAACCTTTTCAATAGAAAATCCCCTTTCTTGAAAGCATACATATAGGATGCAATATGCCACTCATGTTATCACTTACCTTTTTAATCTTAAAAGAAACCTGCTGCTTGCAGGCAGGTATTTTCAAATAGAAACACTCTAGGCAACCCACTGAAAGAGCGCTGTGTGAATAGCCTGCTGCCAGGGCTACTGCTGAAGCTGCTGCTCAGAGTTCATGTACACGTAGCACCACCTCTCTGTGCTTTTCCAAGTGTCTGTCCTGCTTTTTGACGGCCAGCTAAGTTGAATATCGCAAATCTAATTGGGCGCATAAGCTCAGTCATAGCTTTGTTTAAGATTTCATGTTAACTTGAAATTGTTTCATTTCTGAGATTTGTTGTGTGTTTCATCAAGCAATGGGGATTCTAGCGCCTTGGGAGACATTTTACCTACCTCACCAGTTTTCCGTTTGTGCTGCTCTTGTAAAGAGTTTGCAAGTAGGGTGGTATTTACTAGTTAGGTGCCCACAATTTACAGAAAACTTTAGTCATGCAAATTAATGAAGATTTAAATGTTTACTCTTGGTTACCCTCCCCGTGAACTCACAAGAGCTATCTTACTTGTTTGCCATAACTCAAAGGACACACAAAAAAAGCTTATAGCCTGCATAATTAAGGTGTACTATATAGAAAGGGTTAACAAGGCCTGAAGGCTTGCTACTCAGCATGGAGTTCAGCTATTTGAGGAGGTTTACAATACTGAGCTTAAGATACAAGCTCCATAGCCTGTGCTGCAGTATGGTTGCTTGAATATCTCTAACTTTCATTCTCCTGAAGACTGTTGCTTCTTGCAAATATGTTCTGATAGCTGGAAGTATTTAATCTTGATTTACTCAGTGACAGGCCTCACTACTTTGATTGGTATTTATGAATCGTTACAGGATGACCATTGCTCTCCTTCCCACAAAGACTCCTTAAACCAGGTGTTCAGCTATAGCTGGTGCCAGCTGCCTTAACTCCACCATGAAGCTTACCTGAGTCTCATTCCTTGAGGAGATGGTCCCAACTGCTTTCTAACAGAGGGGGGTACCTGCAATGCCTTCTTACTTCCAAATTACATGTCTGTGTTGCTTAAAAAAAAAAGAAAAGTATGTGTTCAAGAGCACATTATTATTCATGGAGGCTCCACTGAATACTTACCAGCTGTAGTATATCGGTACATTAAGGAAAAAGAATGATTTCCGCAAACAGTGGAGCGGTGACTGTTTGTTATTTCCATGTTGTTAGCAAGAGGATTACTAGTGCCAGGATGAACCAGTGATCTGTTTTAAATGTGTCTATGAATATGGGGTTCCTTTGTTTTCTGTTACTGATTCAAAAAACAGAAATGAGATAACCCAAAAAGGACTTCATGCTGCAATGACTCTCAAAAAAAACCTCCTTTCTCACCTTGTGACTTCTTTGAAATGATTGGTTTGCCCAAGATCCTACAATCCCAGTGCTTCACTACTATTTCCTTTGCAGCACTGTGCATTTCCACTCTATATTTGAGATCTTACTGCACTTACTACTCTGTAATTGTATTGTCGTCCTGTAGCAATGCTGTGTTGACTCTGGGAATCTTGCCCAAGCCCTGAGTGAGCTGAATGGCCTTCGTAATATGACTGTGAATATCAATAATGTTAATACTCATGAAGTTGCTGGCTTGGTCTCAGGCAGTGCAGAGAGGTGCCCACCACCTGCTTTGTGGAATGATGTTTACTTATTGATGCTGACTCTTGTCTGCAAGACCCAGCTGTTTTGTGGTGCCAGCTATAAAGCTGATGCTTACACTCTTCTGTTTAAGGATATGATCATTAACAATACTTAAGATTCATAGTGCTCTATTGTAAATGCTGATAGGTCTAGAGGTAATTTTCGCTTATTAATGTCAGGCATAAACCTGATGAGTTCATTAACTGGATTTATGCAGGTTGTTGTTGATGACAAGAAAAATTCTAAAGCTCTATTTAACTCCTTTTTCTATGTGTATAGAATAGGTTGAGCTTTTGCTTATTTGAACTTCCAAGTCATTGCATATATATAAAGTTTGCCTGTGTATGTATTATGCACTCTTAATGAGTATCAACAACATTATTCTCTGTTTATTTGGATTGACTTTGACTGAAAAGCAAAGTCCTTGTTCTGAGTTTTGGTAGTAGATGCTGGCTGCTTGTTAAAAGAATCATGAGTATCTTCAAGTTCCAGTTCTGGTACCTCAAGGTATTCAAAATCATCAAAAGCCAACTACTGCATGGAGGGCAGAAGGATCCCCATTAGATCACACATCCAGAGAAGTCATGGGATTTCCATCCTTGGAGATCTTAAGACAGATAGCAAAGATCATGTGAAATCTGATGTAGTTTTGAAATTAGCCCTAAGTTCTGGAAAGGGTTGGACAAGAGGTTGGACAAGAGACTTCTAGGCATCCCTTCCAACATCAATTTTTCCTATAATCTTTGAGTTTTAAGCAAATTCTTGGCACTTCTAAGTCTCCTTTTTCTGGACCTGCACAGAATAACTTACATGGCAGTGGAATAAGCCCCTGGATGATGTTAGAATTTAATCTCTCACTAGCAGCAGTAGTGATGCAACAGCAACACTAACTCGAAGAAAGACCATAAAAGCAGTCTTAGCTCAGGATAGTGAAGGATATCTAAAAAAAGGGCCTTGCCTTTCAACTACAGGTTTTCTTCTTTCTCCCATGCTGTGTTCTCCGAGCCTGACTTTGAACTTATGATTCCTAAGGCAATTAACCAGTCTTTTGAGTTGTCCTCGTTGTGTACACCCAGTGTGGCAAGATAAAGAACAAATAGCTTGAAATGAAATTTACTGATTTATATTAGCTTCAGGCCTTTTTCCCTTCAAACCTAATGCTGTTTAGCAGGGAAGGAGACAATGAGCACTTGAAACCAAAGGCCATTTTATGTGGCCTAATCAGAAGCTTATATTGGGAGAATGTGCACTTGGTATGAAAATAAAACAGCAGTTGGAGAATTTTGTCACTGAAAAATTCCAGTCCTTCCATCTGAACCATTGCATTTTTGCATATAATTTCCAGTATCATAAATGTTTCCCAAATTGAGGCTTGCTCAGAATTCATCAGTATGGAAAATGCGAAAACTAACTGCTTTATTAACAAAAGAAAACCAATTAAAAAAAAATCTGGAGTGATATTTCATTTTAAGGATTCTGTAGGGGAACATTCAGTAAATTATTTCTAATCCATTTTGGAAAGGGAAAGATTTCAGTATGTTTGGTTTATTTTAGGTTGGGGGGGGGG
>VZTM01029748.1:0-35793 GCA_013400555.1 Jacana jacana | reverse complement strand
TATATGTTTCTCAAAAAATGCATGGGGACCTTTTGTTTGTTTGTTTGTTTAAAACACAACTTAATTGCAGCCTTGAAAAGGGTCCTGTGAGAAAAACAAGTTGAGTAAGCTCCTCTAACAGGTGGGGTTCAGAATACAATGTCAGATTAATCAATCCAGAGAGAAAATAGGAGAGCAAGGTAGTGTGACATTGTCCCTAGACATTTTAAACCGTCTCCTCTGGGATGGTTTGAGTTGCTGCTATGCCAAGGACTGTTGGTTTATTTCCCAAGGGCAAGTAACCACTGCTTACAGAGTTCAGCTGAGAGTGCCAGGCACACATGAGTAATTTTGCTGCAAACTTTTGATACTGCTCTGCAAAGGCTTTTCAATTCAGACATCAAAACCCCTCCTATTCCAGGTGTGAGTCACTTCTGAGCAAGGACTGCCCATCACACCCTCTTGCCTGGTGGCTTTGTGATATGAATAAATGACTAGGAATTAGGAAATGGATTGACAGACTACCAAATTCATTTCCAGTTTTGACTTAAATGCAGGTGTTTCCAGATGATAAGAATATTGCACCTTTAAACTACAGGGTTTTTACTTAGAACTCTATTTTGCAGTTTATTAATCCCATTTTTAAGTAGTATTTAATGCCATCGGTTTTGTAACGGAGCTGGCATTACTTGTAATAATATTGATCACAATGATTTTTTTCTGTCATTTAAGTACATATTGATCATGGGTTTTGGAGCTAGCATTTTCAATTTTGAGCCAATTAAACAATAATAGGAAATCTCTTGAACTCTCATGACCTTTTGAAGGGCATTTTGTGCTGGCAACACCATCTGGAGATTAATTGACCAAAAAAACTTCCAATGCCAAAGTCACAATAATGATAATAAAAATAGGGAAGGGGGCACCTCATCAGTGTTTCTTTCTGAAAGTTCAGAAGATACTTCTCTGGACAACCTGGTTGCAGTGACACAGTTTGTAAGAGTAATTCTTCATTCTTGAATAACATTGAGGACAAAATAGTTGCCCACGTGTACATACCTTGGCTGTCTATGCCTTGGGCCAACTCTGGGCAACCTGCTGGTATCTCCTTGGAGAAACTCGGGTGCACAGAGCACCTCCTTGGAGCACACATTAATTTGACAGTTAAGTCCTTTAAGCTGTAATGGGCTATTAACTATTACTTTGCTTTCAGAACCATTATGCTTTCTCACAATCTCAGATATAGAAATCCCTGTGGAGTACTAACAATCTTAAATAGAGTTGGTGATTGCAAGGACAAGAATGAATAAAATTATAGAAAAAATGTCTATTTCCCTTGATTGGTTAGCTGGCACTGTCTTGCACTCGCTGCTCTCACTGCTCATCCAGAGCTGTGTGTTGAAATGAAAAGGTGCCCAAGACCCACAGGCATCCTATGGGCTGTACAGATATTTCAGCCTGACTGACTCTTCCAGTGACCTGAGCATTTTAAAGGTTGCTAAATGCAGGCTGAAGAAGCTACTAACTGGTCTGATGGTCCTTGATAAGGAAAATCACAGGCTTTAATTCTAATTAGTTCATGATGTGATGAAAATGAGTCACTTCAAGTTTTCAGTGGTTTTTGATAAGGGGTCATGTAAACACACCTTTCACGTGGCTGTAAAACTTACTTGCTTGTAGAATGCTCTGAGATTCTCAGCTGAAAAAGGTTGTAGAGATATGCAGTACTATTTTTGATACATGGGTATTCATGGTTTAACTCTTTATTATAACATGTATAATAAATACCCACTGTAAGGAATGCAGCATGTTCATCAGTGATGTAATATATAATGCATAATACATTTTAATATGGCAGTAAAGGTTAACTGTTATTTTGTAAAACTTTTACAAATTATGATTTAATTTCAGAGTAAAATAAACATTTGCCAGTGATGGGGCCCAAAACAGAGCCAGCAAACTGGAGCTAACATGCTAGTTATAATTTAAACTAGACTGCAACTGAAGGATGGTCCAAGGCTACGGGACAAGCACAAAATGGCTATGGTAGCTTGAGTTTCTGCTGGTGCTGCAGGAGCTCCTCACATCCAGTTTCTGATAGCATCCCTTTTTCATTTTGCTGCCAAGTTAAGAGGCTAAGCTTAAGCAGTTTTCAGCTGGAATGTGTAATGAAATTTAGAAAGTGAGGGACAGAGATTTTTTTAAACTCATCAGGAGAAACAGGGCCAGAGTTTTAACAATTCACATCTTTAACAAGCTATAAATTGGATTCCACTCACCACTGAAGCGAGTAGCAAAATTCTCACTGGCTGCACAACATTGATATATTTGCCACTAATATGCAAGCATTGCGTGGTATGAGAATAGAGGTGGCTGGAAATATTCCTACAAGGACCACTGAAAGGAATGCTCCAATGTTGGAAAATTCTGAAAGAAAATATTTTCACATAGAAAAGAATTCACAAGACCATATTTAACAACAATCACATTCAAGGTCTTGATGCCAATAAAGAACAAACGGTTGAAATTCCTTCTGAAATATTATTTAATCATAAATAGAAATCAGAGTACATGATTTTTATTCCTATTCTCTCTATAGCCTTAAACCTTCAGTCCTTGACTTCTAAATGTCAATGAAGCATGATACATTTAACAAAAAGCGGCTTGTGGGATTATATTCATTACAATATGTCCAGCTGCCTTCATTTTTATTATTTCTCCTCCCTCTGGCTTTTTGATGAAAGCTATTGTTTTTTAACAGAGATCATTAATGAAAAAGGAAAGGCAATCTTCTCCTTTTTAAAAATTAATCTTCATAATGGCCTCATTTTAAATTTGATCCAGAAGGTCAGCAATTTTGTTGAATTTAGAACTTTAAAACAATTTGGTATTCTTTGATGGAAAGTTTCTCTTGTTGTTCAGACCTGTTGGGTATTTCCCAGTAATCCTTTCAAAGCACATTGCTACCAATTAAGGAATGTAATGACTTGCTAATATCTCTAGTAACACTCACTTTGGTTTAGATACATTTAGAGGCAGATTATTTGTCATTTTTTTCAACATTCTATGATTGTTCTCTGATTATTATGCAATGCATTTATAGACAATTGAAGACAAATCCAAATGCAAGGGTGTACCTTTAGCAGTTGAGCTACACTCAACAGTTACCTCAGGGTTTCTACTTAGTATTAACTGAATTCCTTATGCTTATGACTTCTTGGCTTCCATTTTATTTTTGTNTGACTAATACCATTGTGGACCCAGCGGTAGAGAGAACTGTTTGTGGAAGAGGAAAAAAAAACTGTTTGTGGAAGAGGAAAAAAAAGTATTGTGGTAACATTTCAAGCTTTTTGAGAAGTATATCTGCCCGAGTGGGAGGAACGCACAGGTATTTAGTGTATGGATGGTGGCTGCCACAGAATGATTGGGAAGGAAAGAGCTGCATTTTCTGAATTAGTAATAGAAGGCTTTGGAGTAAAGTAAGTGGCTTTTAAAGATGCAAAGTATAAAAAGTAGAAATGTGGAGAATGTATTACAGGCTATATAAAAAGAGATTTGGATTTGTGATGCCTTAAAACATTAGAATTATTTCAGCATAGACAGATAAAGAGGGAAAAATCTCTATGGACGTGAGAAAACTCTGCACCTAGCAAAGATAGGAGTCAAGGACTCGTAAGGCAGAGTTTTGGCATCCAGATGGGAAATGTTAGAATTTGTTTCTTTTAAACATCATATCTTTATGTGTAATTAAATTATACAGAATACAGTATTATGTTTCATCAAAATAATAATTTCAGATTACAGATTCTGGTGAAATTGCATCTTTGTTGTCTATGCAACTGTAAAAATTAAAAGTCCATAGAAATGCAGAGGGCTTCCAGATAAATATAGTCACTTGCTGTAAACAAACACAAATGAGCCATACTTATACATCTACATATGTGCATATTTCTGTAACCGTGTGGGTGAGATTCTGGTAACTACTGACACTGGGAGGCTGCCCAGGTAGCTTCCCTCTACAGAGGAGCAACACCCAATTCAGTTCTTCCACTGGATCTCCTTCCTTCTGGTGCTTGAGGGAAGGGGGGAAAAGTCATATCTTACTGTTAAAGCTATTAACAATAGTGCAACCTATACCATTAATTTTGTCTGAGAAATTATTTAGTCTAGACAACATCTCTGTTAATAGCTTGCACCTTTCCCTGCTCTGGCACCACAGTGATAACATTACAAACAGGATGAAAGAAGACAGCTTTAGCTGTTTTCGGACTGGTATATTCTTTATATTCAGACATTCACCTTTTAAGGGTTTCTGCCTGGAACTGATCCCCAAGTTTCCTCTTTTGGACTAGTAGAGTCATTTAATGTCTTGCTGGTTCAGATGTGGAAGTAGAAAAGCTCTGCCATCATCAGTGGTTTTGGGGACAGGCCATTTTGTAGACTTTTCTGTCTCATTATTGCTTTTTCAGTAGTTTTAATGAGGGTCATTAGGCTATTGCAGGTTGTAGTTTCCATTAGTATTCATTAAAACTGCCAGTTTTTTCTGGCAGTCCACTTTGTTCAAATAAACAGATGTTTCCATGCACTTTTCTAACCCTCAGTTCTTTGTGGTCACTTTCTGTGCCACAATATTTCTGCTTGAGCATTCTGTCCCCTTCACTATTTGACTGATTTTGCTTCTTCACAACTCAAAGAATATGCCTGTATTTGCAATCTGTACATTCATATGCAAGACTGTACACTGTTGCTCTGAAGAGTACTGAAAAATGGTATGGAAAGACCTTAAATTGTTTGGCTTCCCAACTGTTTAAAAGTCACGTTATACAATACCTGTTCACTACATAAGGGACTTACAGAATTGTTTGAACTTTCGGTGTTTTATTTCCTTCTTGTTTTATGTTTTTTAGAGGCTTGAAGGATTTAATCACCTTTAGTTTTTTCTCTCCATTCTTCTATTCTCATGCTACCCTATGTCTTGTAGTGCTGTGTTTGACTTCTGCTGAGTAGTTCAGATTATTCATTGAATTTGGGTATTAGATTTTGAGAAATTAAATTGTGTCTTTGGAATTTTTTTGGCCTAGTGAAATGATCATGGTAAGTGGAACAGTAGTGCCTTCCTCCTACTTGCTAGACTTTGCACATCAATTTTTTGTTTAAGTTATGATTGTAGGTAGAATATATCTATTAACATGTAAATTTCTGTAAATAAACTAAACAGGTAATGCTAGGTAGAAAAATATAGTCCTAGTTATCCATTTCAGTAAATGGTATGGCATTAAATTTCATTATACCTGTCTTGAATTCTCTAGTTTTTTGCTACCTAAAATGGAATCTAATACATGGTTAAAAAGAATAGAATTTGATCTAGCAAAGAGGAAAAGCAAACAATCTTTTCCCCCTAATCATAGTCCTGCAAGAAATAAAGTTGTTATTTTAAGGAACATTTTCTGTAGTTAAGACTTGAAGTTTTATTCTATCCTCACTATCACTAGGTAGGCAAAGACAGAATTAGAATTAATTAAGGATAAAGGAAGGTAATAAACATGCTTTCACCCCTTACTTAAGCATCAGTAAGATTATGAGGGACACTAGTACAAGAGAATAAAGCTGGTAAATCCTGTTGTTGCTATTTTCTTTTAGGTTAATGTTGAAAGAACCTTACAGATTCATTATTTTTTTAAAGAAGCCCCAATAAACTCTCAGTTAGTGAAAGATGTCAGGGGACTTCTTCAAAACCCACTGAATGGTGTCTGTTGAAATCCACTGAAGAGCATTGGATTAAGTTGTAAAATATGTCATATGTAAGAAGGAGGTTTTGCCTTTTTCTCAGTGTAGGCTCCCATTATTGATTGAGTTGAAGGGTTCCTTATTCAGATGAGGACTGTGCTTTTTAAGATTTTGTTTATGCAACAGAAATATTGTCATTATGTCTTCATGAANCTCCAGCACCTCGATATCTCTCTTGTGCTGAGGTGCCCAGAACTGGACACAATACTCAAGGTGTGGCCTAACCAGTGCTGAGTACAGAGGGACAATCACCTCCCTACTTCTGCTGGTCACACTATTCTTTATGCAAGCCAGGATGATGTTCCAGAAAGAACAATGTGTATTCTGGTGGCATTGAAATCCACATTTAAAATTTGTGTGCAAACAGTGTTTATTCTGCATTGTGGATGCCTTTGTGATAAATTTGCCTTCTCCCGCTTCTAATGATTTTTGAATCACTATGGCAGAGGTCACCAACAATTAATGGCTGATGGGCAAATTGATTGTGTGCTGGCTTTCTTCCCCCAATTACTGGGACACTTAAAAAACCTAAGTCAACCCCTCCACATATATTTCTCTGCCAA
This sequence comes from Jacana jacana, assembly GCA_013400555.1. NCBI lineage: Eukaryota > Metazoa > Chordata > Aves > Charadriiformes > Jacanidae > Jacana > Jacana jacana. The sequence continues at coordinate 29,464 of VZTM01029748.1, read as the reverse complement.
CCATCATCTCTGAGTTACTGTCGTGCTCATGTTTCCTCCATTCGTTCTTGAGATTTACAAAAATGTAATAACATTTTCTCCCCTTGGAATAATTTTTAGTAATGACAGGTGTGGAATGAAGTCTGGCTAGAATGTTTGGTATGTTCAGGTTATTTTTTGTTTCTTATCTTTTAATCTGAAAAAAGAGACATAATTGCAGGTTGTTATTCCTTTCCTGGGATAGCAAATGTACCCTGTTATTGCCATTACTAGATATTGTTATTACAGATACAGTTAGCTTTGAAAAATCAATAAGAAAACTTTTTACTGTTCACCTGTGGGAAAGGTGAAGCTGATATTTATATAATGTCCTGCTTTGCAAAGCAAATATTTGTGTTCCCAAAAAGAAGTCTTGCATTAAAAAGTTAATTGTGCCTTATATTCCTGTGCAATGCAATGTTATACAGTGCATGTGCAATGTTATACAGAGATAATGAATTTGCACATATTTCAGAGTCGATTCAGAGTTACTAGTGTGGTCAGTTTAATGCTTATACTTTGGCAATAGTGAGGGCATGCTCATCTCATGTCCTTTTGACCCAATCCAGCTATTTCTACCATTCTAATCACCATAACTTCTGAGCCGTTGTTTCACTGTTTGCTATTTTGCTCTCCTTATGTATGCAGATCTCCCACTGATGTTGCTGCAGGGAGCTATATAAGGAAAGCAGAATATTGAAATTCATTACTATCATGTGCAACTGAGAGGAGATATTTGAACTGGGAATATTGCCCTTCAGCTTTCGCTGTTGTACATTGCCTTTCATATGACTTGGTGCCCATCAGGTGAGATTTTGTAGTCTTGTGATGAGTTTGAGGTTGAAATAGTGTCACCATGGTTATGATCCTTCTGAAAACTGAGTCCCAGCTCTTATTTTTTAAACATTATATGTGGCCAAATGCTAGTTCAGCTTTGCATACATTCACGCACACAGAATTTTGCAACACCAACCAAACCAAGATAAGCTTTTAAATTAGTTGAAAGAATCGTGGATTTCTTCTTGGAGTTTCTCCCTCTATGTAATGTATTCCCATTACCTTAAATCTTTGAATTTAATGCCAGAGATATATTTTCTCCACAAACTTAAAATACGTCCTCTGGGAATTGTTCATCAAAGGAGTTGAACTGAAGGGATAAATGTGATCAGGTGTTCCTACGCTGCATAGCTCATACAATGTGGATTTTTGTCATGCTGTGATGACAGTTTCTGATGAGAGATGCCAAGTTCTTTGCTACTGTTAAAATTAAAATCATGTGTGGCTAACACTCAATTTAAATTAGTACGGAATGCCTACCTCAGCTTGGATTTTACAGAATGTTACTAGTGTGATGGGCTTTATCATAGTTTTAAGTTTCATTTTTCTTTGGCATATTTTTTTTTTCTTGGAAGATCAGGAAAGTCGACTTGCTCAAAACTTCATCACCAGAATAACGCACTAAGTTTGCATTAAGGCAAGTCTATAAGTTGCAATTCTTTCAGGCATATTCAGTGTCGGTAGTTTCCATGGACTTCAGTAAGAACAGGGAAAGTATAGTTCTACAAAAATTTCCATTTTATATCTAGATGACTAGCTGTAGAAGTCTTTTTGTTCTAAACTTAATTGTCATATTGAACAGAAAAACTAGAGATATCTATAGTTTTAAAGCTGCTTTTATTCCTGGACAAATGAAACCTGGTTTTCATTCTATTTTAGCAACTATCCAAATTATTTTTGAAGTAATACATTATTAAGTGAATTAGAGTAATTTGTTTATATTCTGGAATTAAAATTAGAATTAGAATTAGAATTAGAATTTTGGAGCTTTTTATTGTCATTCCATAGCTGAAAGAAAGTTGATTCTGTGCTGAATAGATTCCTACTTTACACATAGTGAGGAAAACATAGTAAGAACATAAGGTCTGCTTTACTGGCTCAGAATAGCTCTCTGCCTAACCTGTATCCCGTCTCTAAGTACCACCCAGAGCAGATGGTTGGGAAGAGACTACAAGAAACAAAGCAGACATAATCTTCTCCCTCTCACACCTTCCTACTTCCTATCTCTCAGTATCTTAAAGAATCTCTGAGCTGGAGGCTGCCTAAGGATTAGTGGGCTTAACTATCCTTTATGAATGTGTCTAATTCCTTTTTAGGGCCATTTAAACTTTCCTCTTTCCCAGCCTCACGGGGCAATGAGATCCACAGTTTGTGTCTCGGGGGTGGGAGGGGGGAAACACAAAACAAAATCAAACAAATATTTCTTTGCTTGGTACCTGCTTGCCAATATTTTCATATCATGGCTAATTCATTATGAAAAGTGCTAAATAATAATTCCCTTTGCAATTTATCCATATCATTGCTAATATTATATGCCATTGTTGTATCCCTTCATGTGATATCTGTTCAGTAGGAGAGTTGTAGTCCACTAAATCTCCCATTTCTAGATGAGTTCTTCCAAGCCTTTGGTGACAGTGGTGGTGGTGGTCCTCATCTGCATGTCTTGTAGTTCTGCTGCATACTTTTTGGGTTGAATCACAAGAACTACACCAACACTTGGGATCTGAGGGCACTGCTGATGACATAATGGTGTTTTCTGGTTTAGCCTCAGTTTCTTTCCTGAGATTGCTAACATTCTGGTTTCTTTTGGAACACAGCTAGGCTTAAGGTGGTGTCTTGAAGATTTTGAGTGGTAATAATTACTTTAGAGCCCATCATTATGTATGTATGTGTATGCACAGTTAGAGTGACTTTTCATTTTGAGCATTTCTTTGCATTTATGGAGATTAAAATTCATCTGCCATATGATCAGTCAGTATTATGAGATTGTTCTTCAGGTTCTTGCAGCAGCTTTAATTTGATTATCCAGAATAAGCTTGTAGAGTCTTTAATCAGTATCTCAGAATCAGGAAGGTGACTTCAGAATCACAAGATCTTAAAAAGGAATGTGTGGCAATTTTTATTTGTTTTCATTTTGCTTGATCCTTTAAGATGACTATTTGCATATTTTATCCACCAGTGAAATGGACTAACTCCATGCTAAAAAAGGCAGAAAGAGAGTTAATATATCATCTTGTTTCTGAAACGGAGGCTTTAGGAATGCATGGTAACAGCAGCTCAGTTTAATTAGCTGAATTTAATTACCCCATAGAAATGAAACCAGCTGGCCCAACCTAGCAATGGAAAAGTGGGATGTTGGAATCCAGAGCTGGACACCGTGGTTTCTTTGTAGTGATAGGCACCTCTGAAGGGTGTTTCATCTCACCCTGAGCTTTTATGCTAAATCAGACAGATTTTCCCTCTACACCCTTGTCCCCTCAGACAGCAGTAAAAGGAGTCAGTGGGGATTGGCCCTGCGTGAGAATGACACAGGGGTCTTTCAAGTAATTGAGAGGCATCCTGAGGTGTTTAACCCAGGAAGGGAGTTGCCAGAGAAATTGGTTTAGTGTGGAGTCTCCTGCAAAATTGCTCTGAGGCAACAGCAACAACAGTCACTACCTTCCTTTTCTTTCACGAGACACAAGAAGCCTTTTACACTTGGCCTTTATCTCCACTCCCATGCAACCTCCTGTTGATGCCATGAAATAAAAATATGCTCTGCAGGAGATGGGCAACAGGCAAATTTGTTAGCATGCTGCTGGCTTCACTTCGTTATAATTAACAAAGGTATTTATATAAATAACAAAGAAAATAAGATATTTTCTACAACCTTTTGGCTTGTTGTGTTCCTAAAGACAATACAGTTACGCTGGGATAGAGCTCTAGATTCAGTACTATGTTTTAAGCACTGGAGGTAAAGGGCAGTTTGAGGGGTTTTATATATATATAGAAATTAAAATCTATATATTAATTATTGTTATAATATAATATAAAACTTCTATAATTAATTTAATTATTAAAATAAAAATATATTAAAATAATATATATGTGTATATATATATTATTTTTAATTCTTAAAATAATGATTCCAGATATTAGCTATTAATCAAAGAACTTTTAAGGAAAACATAAAAATTTGGGGCTACTTTATCCTCTCATATGTTTTGAAATGTGAATTGTGAATACTGTAGTAATATCAAAAATGTTAAAAATGTTCTTCAAGGTTTCAATTTTTAAAAATTACAGGAAATAAAACTTTAGCAATTTTTGCCACTGTGTTATATCTCTAGACTAAATAAATAACAAGTGTGTAAACAGTGCTGAGAAGAGGAAACAGATAAAACTTTGTATTACAGCAACATTTCAAGAAATAATCCTAATGTTTAATTGCAGCTTGATGATCCAGTACTTGGGTTCTTTTGGCTTATTAGGAATATGTAATATTCACAAATTCAGATTTGTGTGTGATATAAAAGCATCACACTTTAGCAAAACTCTCCTATAGCTTAGTAAACTGCAGGACACTGCATCTGGGAGTTTCTGAATAATTTATCTGAAGTAATGAGTATCATCATGTGATGCTGTATCAAAGTAACTGCTTGAGCGAAAGCCAGCTGGGTACAGCCGTTGTATATCAAATAGTTGCTTGAGCTGTCTCTCTGGAAAAATTAGAGAACATAATGAGCAAAATTAGAAAACCTGGGGAGCAGCCTCCATGGATACCTATTAGCAAGAAGTAATTTGATTAGTGTGAAATCTGTGAAAGTTCATTATTTACAAAGTTTGCTAGCATTATAAGAGAAATGCGTGTCTATATACACACATCTATTTATACAGAATGGACATACAAATATATAACATGAGATGAGCATTAGGTGTACTTACTTTTCTGTATCAGCTTTATGAAACACTAATATAGCATATATTTGCTCAGAATCTAAAAGGAACTGATTTAATGCCCAACCAAAGTTTTTGGTTTGAGTTTCCCGAACGGCTCAATAAAAGTAGATGGTATGAAAACAAGATCCAGAAGAGGCTGACAAAACACATTTGCTAAGGGAAAATGCACAGCCCTGTTAAGTACTAGACTGATGTTTTTATGAGGCATGTATTTTTAAAATGCCGTTTGTGCCCACTCCGCATGATGCTGACTAGGAATGCAGAGCCACAACGTGCAGAACCAAGAGAGGACAGACCTGCAGAATTTTCAACAGAGTCAATGGATGCTGCAGCTGGTCTGCATCTCTCGGCATCAGGTCCTGCTCTAAACATCATAACTGCTTTTACTAGCCTGTCTCCTAGTAAATCTAATATCATAATGGTTTGACAATGAAGTCATTTATGACAACTTCTGGATTCACCATTTAATGCCACAGAACGAATTTGATGATATATTTGTGTCAATTGCTTTTGTAGTAGCTGTGGCTAATTGTTTTTTTCTTACAGAGAGAAATGCTGCTTCATAAGGTTGTCATTAGCCTGGGAAAAAAAAAGAGGCCATTGATCAGAGGCATGAATAGAATAGCCTGTAAACTAAATTAGCAGTTGGGGATTTCCAAATGGCCAAGGGCACAGCCTGTCTGATCTTAACAAAACTCTGCATTGCAGTGGGGAACTCCCTAAAGGATGCATTATCTTGTGGTGTTGACCTTAAATCAAGACTTGATGTTTGAAGGAAACAAAACAAAGACTTTTATTTTCAATAACAGATTTGAAGTATGTTAGTTCAAATATGATCCAAAAGCAAAAAAAAAGTCTATTGCAGTTTAGTGCGACAGACATATTTCTTTGACATATTTAGGTACATTTCTGTAGTGTGTGAAAGCAAGAAAAGTATTCTACTAAAGTACATGAACTGTGGATATTGCAGCATTATTCTATTACATGGCAATTTGGAAGTGGAAGACTGCATAATAATTCTCTAATATTATATACTAACATAAAGTCGTGACATTCTTAAATATTAAAAATAACCAGAAAAGTATAATGTACACCCTGCCAATGCTTTTGCTTTGCGTGCAAAGATATTTTATAAAAATATGCTTTTCAAACTAATAGTGCCCCTTGGCAGACATTAAGAATGACAAAGTGAAATCTTTAGTTACCCAAATTCAAAGACCTACTGTTGTCCTATTTAAATTCACTCTGCTAAGAATGTAATACAAACATGGAATGTTCTTATCTATTGAATTGAGCTAAGTAATATCTTTCAAAAGGAATAAATATTAGTAAATTCCTTGACCTTAAATGTGAAATGGTCCATTGCAGATATATGTACGGAGGTGTGCATCATCAGTACGTCAGCCTGTCTACAAGTTAGTACAGGAAGGTAAAATAAAAAACTTCAATTAGTAAAAGCAGTTTAAATATTTACAGGCTGTAAATTTCCTATTTCCTGTCTTTTTACTTTGTATGTCATGAAGGTTAACTGAGACAAAATGAAAAGGATAAAAACAACCTCTTTTACAAAAGTTATCTGACCTCAGATTTTGGACCACTACAGGAACCCTGATATTTTAGTGAGGCCCACAGTATTATGATTTCATAGAGTGACAGATTTTTAATGATTGTACTTGCTAAATCAGTGATGAGAGAACAGGGCTTTCATTTAGTATTGTGAAACCCATCCATTTAACCCTTTAGGAGAGCTCACCTCTGCTAGCTGTGAGTAGGAGTTTCCAGCACCAAAACCTTCGCTGAAATCCTCGAGTTGATTTCTCAAGTTCAGCGTACCTTGAAAGGCTTTTTGAAAAGATACTTCAACAGGAGCTTCAAACATATTGCCCTGAGAAACACAGAGCGCTCTTCTAACTTCCTTTTCGCAGAAGGTGAGATTGGTAAATTGTTCTGCAGCACCTCTGTTAGCAAATGCTATTTATTCTAAGAAGGGCTGCTGCAGCGGCTGCTGATTAAGGAGCCTTTGCCTGTTTTGGTTTTTTCCCCTCACGGTTCCCACAGATACTGTCTGGTACCACCCCTTTTGCCTTTAATCTGGATTCTGAGGATGTGAAGTGCTCTCCACTATCCCCCCTCTAACCTGACAAGGCAAAGCAAGGCAAAACAAAGACAGGGTTTAATCTCTGCTGTGTACTGGAATTAGTAGTGTTAAATAGTTTATCACCACTAGGCTGAAAATTGAGTTATTTATTATCAATTGGAATGCCATTCCAGAGTTCCACTACAGTTAGCACTGCGCTACTTTCATTATAAAATCAATTTCCTGGAGATGCCTATCTCCGTTGGTTTAATATACACCAGATTGAAAGTTGGCATAGAGGTGCTGGTGCTCTTCCAAGGTAGAAGCACTGACTGCTGAAGAGGAGGTGCAGTTAAAATAGGAAAAAGCAATAGATTTTCCATGTTTCATAGAGGCTGGTATTCTCCAAGCTCAAAGGACATGTCTCTGCTATTTTGTACTTAAAAGTACATCCCCATTCCCACGCTATCGTATGGATCACAGCTCCCACTCCATCCTGGCTGTCTTTCGAGAAGAACTTCCTGATTAGTCCAATCCATCCTTTTTCTCTCACTTCTCAATTGTCCTTCAATCGGCCTTTGCACAAGGATCTATTCTAGACTTCAGCTTCAATAACCTTCACTACACCAGTATGGAGGAGATGGAGGAACCAAGCTTCTACTGGGATCATAGATGCGGGCTGTCCATCTCAAAAGGGACTCATGTTTCCCTGGGGTGATCCATCATTTTAGGGCCTCACTGCAGTGCAGAAGGGAGATGCTGTGCCCAGTTCTACACAGCGGGTTGTTGTTCTGCCAGCACTGCCATGCAGAGCTCAGCAGGCTCAGCCCCCCGCGCAGCAAAAACGGCATCACCTGTATTCTTCAGGTTTCAGACCAGGAAATCCCCATAGTAACTGAGAACATAAAACTTACCCAACATGGAGAAGTTTATGGCTGCCCTTGCTTACACTTTGGCAATGTCATTGCGATCATAAGGTTACAGGAACAACGAGGGCACTACATCATGCTATTAATATGTCTAGGTTTGGGATGTTCTAAGAGGATTTTGCAGCTTTAACAGTTTTATGTGCCTGCAGATACTCTTAGTCATGGATTTATTAGGATATTTTTTCTCTTTTAAGTCTTATTAGATATATCTTCAGAAATGGGGTTTAAACTTGTCTTTTTTTGAGGTAATTTAACATGTATATAAAGCCCAAGTGCCGTTCCTCTTGACTAGAGGGCTACTTCAAAAGACATTAAACTGTTTATCAGCCACCTAACCTTCCTTTTTATCATTTCTATTCATCCTATTTCCTATTTCATCTTTCTTCCTCTCCCCACCATTTAAGTGATCTTAGTACATGCTAAAGACATCAGACTGATAGCTCTGCAGATACAGGCTCTCTCTTTATCAGACTTTAAGGGCATTGTTAATTCAGGAGTAAGCAGTGTCAGTCCTAGATCACAGATTATCTGTCAGGGACGTTACCTAGGCTCCTATTTAGGGAAGGAAAATCTATACAACATGTTCTTTATCTTTCTCATTGGTGGCTGCTGAAATATTTGGAGATCGACCATTGATGATTAATTAGTAGGTAACGGATATATGCTAATCTGCATAATGTCATTGTGTCAGTGACTCCATGTTTGCTGGCATTTGGGTTATTAACCACTTACAATCATGCTTACTTAGTACCTGCACCACGTAAGGTCTCAAGTAAATGCACTATAAATGCATCACTGAAAGTGCAAAACTGAAGGCCTCAGATGCTGAGCTTATTAGCAAAATCCTAGACAGACAAAGGAAGGAAACAGTGCAATTCAGCATAATTTATTAAATACAGCCCCAATTCCATCTTTTATAGCAGTTTAACCTTTACATATTTTTCTTTTGCTATGCATTGTAAACTCTGCCTATTTTCTCCTGTGGTTTCCCTTTCAATAACTTCTGCCTATTTGCTTTCTTGATTTTTCTTTTACTTATTAAACTCCACTTTTCTGCCCATTTGTGTTTCAGTTACATGTTTGCCTATTGTCACTCCTTCTTTGGAGTTTATCTGAACTTTAAGCCCCTAATTCCGCAGCCTGCCCTTGGGTCTCTGCAGGCAGGTAGTCCTGCCCAGGCACAAACCCCCTGACATCCAAAGTATGGGGGCTGTCCTTAGTCTGCCTTTTGTACTTTTGTCGGTATGTAAATTGTTCTGTTCTCTCAGCAGTTACTTTTTTCCTTGGATCTTCCTGGTTTTTTACCAGGTTCCTCAGACACTGGGTGTCTCCACCAGGTACACAGCTATAGTGCCCTTCTATAGGGCAGGAGGCTGCACGCTCTCAATGTTGGGAGTATAGATCTGACTTCCACTCAGTGCACCAAAGGAAAACCTGACAGATGATCTCAGCTCTGCTGACTCACAGTTTGATTTCTGGGGGAAAACTGCTTGGGTTAGGGTTCTGTAAAACTAACAAAACCATTACCACAGTTTAATTTAGGCATTATCACCCTCCAATAAAAGCAAACCTATGGTCCATTTTTGCTCTAGTCCTATAAAGAGATAAATTAATGCACTAGTACCTGAAGATAATCCTTGCCAGCTCCTTTTATTTAAAATGCCTATTTAAAATCATCACTATAAGAAAGGCACATATCAGTTTAGAAGTTTTGAACATTGGTTCAGGAATCTACCGTCATTGAAGAATTTACTGTTCAGGCACTGAAGGCCAAAACAAAAGCTATCAACTTCAGAGCAGGTATTATTATATAAAAATTATAATATCGATTTAAATTTAGAGCTTGGCAATCGGTAAAAGACAGTCACTTGTTTGGCTCTTATGTAAGGACATGTCCAAAGCTGTTAAGAAGTTTGTTTAGACATTTTCTCTCTGGATGCTGATAATGAATGCAGTAATCTTTATGAAACTTCGCTAAGGGGGGGGGAAGTTATGCCTGCATTATATTTTTGTTTTTTCAATTTGTATTTTGCATCAATTTGATTCTTTGAGCACTATCATCTTTTACTGGGCAGGTTTACTTTGCTGCCTAGTCCTCACCTCTGGCTAGTCTTAACCATCTACTCCTACCTCAAGCTCCTCTGTATCAATACTTTAAAGTCTTTTACATTGAACATCCTTGCAGCTGAAGGAACAGCCTGAGCCCACACATTCTTCTGTAGTTGTAGTTGCCAAATACATCTTGTGGCCATTGTCAGACATAGTCTTTGGGGTGACTTAGCAGTGGAAAGCAGCTCTAAAATCTTCATGATACTACAAATACCACTTTTAAGCAATTTCAATTTTGTAGTTGTCACTTAGGCTTGCGTTACAAATTAAATGATCAGCTTTTAGTAATCCCCTCCCAGCTGAGAGGAACACGCTGACTGCATCTTTCATTTAAGACAAAAACAATTTAGTTATGTATTTTGGGCCTTGAAATTTGGCTCTAAGTGCTTGCACAGCCATTTTACATGTCTCTACCATAGTATTTTACTGAAGTGGATGAAAACAGCTTTCTAACTGGCTATTCACCTGTTTCTGATGGTGAAATCAATCCTATTCCCTGCTAAAGATGTTGATAGTTAATTTGGTAAACTTTGCACCTACATGGGAGAATCTGTCACCCAGCAAAATCATGTCTGAAGCTGTGCATATGCAAACGTCTGACTGTACCTTGAGTTTTTGCTGAGCTCACCAGTACTTTATTCTCTACAGAGTATCTAAAAATACAGCTTTGACTCTCTCTGAGTTGGACAGGGTTTCACCTTCCCAAGAGAAAGGACTTCATCAAATAATTGAAAAAGGCATCCTGGCATAAGCAAAGGATATTATTAAGCAGACAGAGGGTGTTTTGTCTGCTCTGACCTAGACTTTCAGGATAGACCTGTCCTTTAAAAGTTGTGACAAGGAAGTACAGAGAGTTTTTAAGACCAGGTCTTTTGTACTGGCTTCTTTATCACAATGAATGCTAATCAGTAATTTAGTGTTCATCTGAATGCATAGTACAGCATATAGTCAATCATTTTTCATTTAATAATTTAACATGTCATTTTTCCAGTTTGCCACTTGCAGCTGGCACTTTAGCAATACATTTTATTTTTCAGACATCTTCTAGTGAATCACCAGATAGAGCAGCTGTGACAGCTATCCATTAATTATACCTCTGTATTAAAGTCTAATGAAAATATGACTTCCAAGGGAAAGTCTCCAATAGTGCCTAAGTAGTGGTAGTTAAACTATGACTATTTGGTAGTTAATTAAATATTTGTATAGATATTCACATAGTTGTATTAACCTCAAATATATTTATTAAAAGTTTACCTTTGGGATTAGAATGAAGAAAAGCAACACAGTGTTTTTGTCTCTGTAGTAATTAGTATCGCTTTGATGCACATTTACATTGTGCCAATCACAGGATATCCAAAATCATCAACATGTGCCGTGGCCTTTCACTTGATTTAGTGTAAGCCAGGCAGGACTGCTGCATTTCAAATACAGGAAAGTAGAAGCAAAAATAACTAATGCGATTATAGAGGTCTTTTAAGATAGTAAAAGTGAGTGACATGCAAGATGAGACCAGCTATTTCACTTAATCTAGAACCAGAAGTTGAAATCAGGTTGCGTTACATCAATGCATTCAATAATTGCGTATCACAGCTCTCCACAGTCTCATGACTCTCCTTTCCCAAATCGCTGATAAAAGCAGACTTGTCTAAAGGCCAGATATGAGCCATTTGTGGACTTGTTATTAACCTAAAGGCCAGACTCTCCATCAGCTGAGGCTTGGGGAGACCTTGCAATCTGGAGCCACTAGAGGGAGGCAAAAATGAGCGGAGTTTAATTACAGACACCTACACAAGATGTGACTGGGTCCCCGGGGGAATTCCCAGGAAAATACATAAAAGCCCAATGCAGTAGGTTTCTATGACAGTCTCATTCAAGAGTAGCTAGACTGAAGCTTATGCTGGGGTGGAAGACCTCTTTCATTGATTACCAGAACTTTCTCATCATCAGTTTATAGGATTTTGACCTCTTTTTTAAAATGAAATGGAAACTTTTCAATTTTCTGATTGAAAATAGAGGCAAGTGCTGTCTGCAGGAGTCATAGACATACCATTTCTGTCAGCTTTGCGATTTTCCTGTCAGTTTTTTTCTTTTTATTACTGGTATGCCATAATGCTGACAGCTTTTATTCTTCGAACAAAGCCTAGCAAGGAAGTTTTTGTTGCAATGTGGTTATTCCTTTCACTGACACAGATGGGGACTGTTCCCACTTACTTCTGATTCTGTAACTGTGCTCCCCAAACTATTGCCCTTTACCTTGTTGGGGTTTTTCAGGCACAAAATATTTTCTGGGGCCTGGCAGCATTCAGAGAAAGAGCTGCTCTACTCCTGCTGAAATCATCAGCAGAAGTCCCGTGTAATTCAGCTGCAGAATATTCAGGCACAGATTTTTGCTTACCACAAATATGAAGTTTCCTTTATCTTGTATCCTTTTTTTTTTTTTTGTCTGAGCCACAAAAATGAGCTTCCCTATGGGTACATTTAGAACACACTTCTCTGTAAATGCTATCTTCTCTTAGTGGTGAAAAATACACATCTATGCATTTCCTAGGCTTTTTTTTATTCCTACCAGAGAGAAAAGGTGGAATTAGTATTGCATATTTGTTGCTGCCAAATTTAATACTTCACAAAAAAAGAATAAGTCTACTAGTTGTTTCCTTGGAAATACAGATGCTCAGTGATGGTTTTCAGTGTGCCTCAACTGTTATAAAAGACTGAACATACATTCACTTCCTATGTTCAAGTTTATGCCCGTTACCTCTTGTCCTTTCACTGGGTAGCACTGAAAAAAGACTGTCCCCATCCTCTTGACACGCATCCCTTAAGTATTTATAGACATTGATCACATCTCCCCTCAATCTTCTGTTCTCCAGACATCACAGTGAATGCAATCGAAGTGTTGCCACATAGTCCCGTTGGTGGCTGCTGTTGCTGGATTACAAATTCTGAGCACTGCAAACCATGACGATATTCTCCTTATGAAGTAGCAAAGAACAAAGGATAAAATATTTACATTTAATAAATTATCTTTGATGTCATCCTGTCAGTGTCTCAAAACCAAACTAAACAATAACAGTTGCTTAAAGAGTTGGCATCTCCTGCCATTAGCATTTCTTCTTCTCTTCCAGAATATTAGTAAATTCAATGACAAAAAATAAGCTTATAACTCAGCTAAAGTATCCATTATCCCAAATCTCCAAGCAACTGGGAAAAGGAATCATGGTCATATATTCCTAAAGAGCAAAGCCACAATACAGCCAGATGCTCACTTTGTGTATCAACTATGTCATGATGCTGTTCTATACACATATGCAGTCTACTCCACAAAAATTCATAACTGTTAAATTTACTATACATATTAAACCCCAACCCTAAGGGGACTTAACGTCCATCTTCTGCTACTGAACATTACGAATGATTCAAAGTTCACTTTTCAAGGGAGATGTGTATTTTTTTCCCCTTTATCCTTGAAAGTTACTCAAAGACACTTGGTCCTGCAAGATTACGTCAAGAAATGCCAACTTGTTCCAAATGACCTTTAGACCAGTTAATACTCTATACTGACAGTCACCCAACACTTAGAATGGCTGTAAGTTGTTTTCATTAACAATTGGCCCTGTATGAAACACAAACTTCATTGAAACAAGCTTCTTTCTGGTAGGAACATGGGCCTCAAGCATATGATTTGTGTCTCTTTCACCTCTGATATATAGCCAGTAATTCATACCAAAATTATAACTAATTATAAAGACAATCACCATAATGATTGTAATCGGTACATAAAGTTTCTTGCTGCTAGATTTAGGACAAGATTATGTTCATTCATAATATAGTTGTGTTCTTTCCAGCAGATTTCCTAGAACTTTCTGGTAATCCCTAAACTTCTTTAAAGATTTCTAATAGTTAGAGTCATAGCTTCTTATATTCCCCCTTTAGATTATATCTTCATCAAGGAAGCCTTGATGAGTATAAGGGACCTCTTCATAGTTTGCTTTATATTGTTTTAGTTGGGTGAAAACAAAATGCAGTCCATAATACAAGACAAAAGTTAAGAACTACAAAAAGTGTTTCTTAATGCTAGTAATGTCAATGCTTTTAAAATAAGGAAAGCAGCATTACTCTTGAAAATAGTTTTATATGATTTAATGTTCTTTCTGCTGCTTCTGTCTAAATAAATCAACTCCTCTCTGTAGCTGCTGTTAAACTAGGGATAACAGTTCCACATTTAGCTCTGTTAACATTAGAATCCATGTTACATAGTCTGTCTGGAGGTGATATATGTCCTTCTCCTCTGCAGTCTCAGAACCCCAAATCTAATCAAGTCGCTAGAGTCCTAGGGGAAAGGCTAGGATCCAGCACTGCAAAGAAAGATGACAGACAGGAGTTGTATAAAGGACAGTTTATTAGTTAAAAAACCCTCTTGTCTTTTTTGTATTAACTGTTAATACTTTCTAAAAGTAAATTTTGAGCATAAACTTTGGAAGACTTACTCCAACTGAATAAAAATCAAAGTAGATTTTCCACTATGATTCTTCTAGTGCTCATTTTAGATTGTGAAATTTAAAATCTACAGAGTCTGCAAAGTAGAAGAAAGTGCTTTAACTTGATTAGTTTTCTGTGGATCAACTCAAGACTGTAAGATATCTAATGACAAGAAACTACTAATAATTGAAAACCTAATTTGATAGGAGTTTTATTTACACAGAATCACAGAATGATATGGGGTTCGAAGGGACCTCTGGAGATCATCTAGTCCAACCCCCTTGCCAAAGTAGAGAAGGTTGCACAGGTACACGTGTCCACAGGTTTTGAATATCTCCAGAGGTGGAGACTCCACCACCTCTCTGGGCAGACTGTTCCAGTGCTTTGTCACTCTCAAAGTAAAGAAGTCCCTCTGCATGTTTAGATGGAACTTCCTATGTTCAAGTTTATGTCCATTATCTCTTGTCCTCTCACTGGGCACCACTGAAAAAAGACTGGCCCCTTCCTCTTGACACTCACGCCTTAAGTATTTATAGGCATTGATCACATCCCCCCCTCAGTCTTCTCCAGACTGAAAAAATCTAATTCCCTCAACCTTTCCTTGTAAGAGANCTCAACCTTTCCTTGTAAGAGAAATGCTCCAAGCCTCTAATCATCTTTGTGGTCCTCTGCTGTACCATCTCCAGCAGTTCCCTGCCCTTCTTGAACTGGGGAGCCAGAACTAGACACAGTGCTCCAGATGCGGCCTCACCAGGGCAGAGTAGAGGGGCAGGATAACCTCCCTCAACCTGCTCATCACACTCTTCCTGATGCACCCAATGATGCCATTTGCCTTCATGGTCACAAAGGCACATTGCTGGCTCATGGTCATCCTATTGTCCACCAGGACTCCTGGGTCTTTTTCCACAGAGCGCTCTCCAGCAGGTCAGCCCCCAACCTGTACTGGTGCATGGGGTTATTCCTCCCCAGGTGCAGCACCCGACGCTTGCCCATGCTGAATTTCATCAGGTTCCTCTCTGCTCAACTCTCCAGCCTGTCCAGGTATTGCTGTATGGTGGCACAGCTTTCTGGTGTGTCAGCCACTCCTCCCAGTTTTGTGTCATCAGCAAACTTGCTGAGGGTACGTTCTGTTCCCTCATCTGGGTCATTGATGAGTATATTGAAGAGGACTGGACCCAGTACTGACCCTTGGGTGACCCCACTTGTTACAGAAGTCCAACTAGATTCTGTGCCACTGATGATAACCCTCTAAACTCTGTCTTTCAGTTGGTTTTCAATCCATCTCACTGTCCATTCATCTAATCCACACTTTTTAAGATTACCTGTGAGGACGCTGTGGGAGACTGTCAAAAGCCTTGATGAAGTCAAGGTAGACAATGTCCACCGCCTTCCCTTTATTCATTCAGTCATGCCATTTTAGAAGGCTATCAGGTTAGTCAGACATGATTTCCTCTTGGTGAATCCCTGTTGACTACTTCTGAGAGCTTTCTTTTCCTCCATATGTTTTGAGATTATTTTAATCCATTGTGGTTTGTTTGTTAGTTGTTTGGGGTTTTGTTTGTTTTTTTTTCTTAATTCAGCAATGCAAAGAACTTTAACACAGTAATAGGAAGAAATACTCCAAAAATTATAAAGAAACAGATGCAGGACATTAATCCAGTTTATGTATAACAAACAAAAGATAAACTTGATTGTCAATTTGTGCGAGAAACATTTTGGGTGTGGTAAAAGAGCAGAAAAAAGATTTTCTACTTTTGTCAGGATGTTGTAAAGGTTAAATAAAAAGGTTGTTTTAGCTTGGCAAAACCAAGGCAATACATTAATGATCTTATTTTTTATTCCTGATTTTATCATTAAAAATGCTGATTTTGTTTAAAAATGTATTACCGTTTACCTTCTGCTGAAGGATTGAAAGTACTGGTTCTAACATTTTTATGTTTGATTAGAAGTGGCAGAATAAATTCTTTTTTTGGTGAGCTGATTTATTTCTGTATGGAAATTCCATTTGTCAGATACTGTTGTAGTTCTCCTGTCCTGAGCTGTACAGTGAAAGCAGATAGCCTGAGTTCTTGCTGTTTGGATTTTCTCTCTGCAACAGAGAACCTTGGAAATTTCAGTGAATGCTGAGTAAGGACATATTGATAATCCCAGGTGTTTAACTCACATTGTGCATTCTGCATTAAACACTACACATAATATTGAGAACTGTAGCCCTGAACCACATGTTTTCTTAAATTCTGCTTTGTGGGCCTAACTCTCCTTGATAAGGCATATGGGACATTTAAAAACAAATGCTTCAAGGTTAATTACTCATCACCACAAAATAGAATTCTTTTGACATTTGCATCCAACATTAATAACAGATCTCTTGTACGTGAACATCAAGACCAGAAGGCTTTCAGTCTGAATTTTCTTTTGGATAAGCCTGAATTAATAGAATTTAAAGCACACACAGTGGACTTGGAGAAGAATTCAGTGTGTTAAAGAAAATGGTGTGTTTGTTAAAAACACTGGAGGTGTACTCTTCCTTGAGAAATAAATAACCAAAAATGGAAAAAAATCCTCCATATTTCTTCATTGTGATAGTTAACAGTAGGTGGTATGCCATCCTGTCAATAAGAGTGGGCGGGGAGGGATGAGGGAGAAATTTGTGTGCATTACAAGCAACTTGCTTTTCTGCTTTGTTGGACTTGCTGTATTGTGTCCTGCAGTCTTTGTTAATACACTCCACAAAAGATAATAGTAATGCACTGTCTTAACTTGTCATTTAGGATAATAAACCACAGATGAGAGAGCCAGTAAAATTCCAATTTACACTGAGTCACGTATGCCAAAGTTTCTGCATTATTCATTAATTCAGTGACTAAATACAGCAATAGAAACAATCTTTTCTCACAAAAATCTTAAATCTGGGTGGACATCTGTGCCCATAAAAGCCTCATCTACCTCTCACCTTTGAGGAAATATTACTAATTTACTATCCCAAGCAATGAAAATTTAGCCAAGAAAAAAATATCTGTGGCATGTTTGGTTAAATTTGAGTTAAAAATGGGGCAAAGAAAAATAAGCATATTGTTAAATACATGCATCTTGAATCAAGGTGGTATAAAGCTGTTTGTCTGTGCAACCTTAGGGGTCTGGAACACGCCAGGCTGAGGTCTCCACTCTTGCCATCTAAATAAGGTCAGTGGGGGATTTCTGGTCTCCATGCAGAGTGGTCCTGTAGATTTGTTAGAGGGCATGTGTTTTTCAGGGACTTCTGACTCAACTGCCCAGCTTAATAATGGGGATACTTTCTGCTGAAATTGGCAGAGATGTGAGAGTGGCCTTTAGGAGTCCTCATATCATTAATCACAAGGGTAAAGGCACAACGGTGTACTCGAATCCCATCCGTTCCAGTTTACAGGCTGAATTGGCTCCATCTCTTGTAACATCTTCAGTGGTCTAGCTAACCCCTGCAAACCATGTTTTCTTCAGTGTTTGGACCTCATTCTTCCGGACTCCAAGGAGTGAATTTGAAATACCCGAGGAAAGCATTGCTCCACTGTAAGGATCCACATTTGCCTTCCTGGACCTCTTTCCATCCTCTTCTATGTGCCTTTCTCACCCTGGACCGAAGTATTGTTGGCTCAACTATATGCTATGAGAAAGCTACTTGTGTGTCAGGGGACAACTGAATTCACTCAGCCAACTAGATAAGTTTTTTGGTAATGTTGTGTAGTGTTTTAACTGTCTCTGAAACTTAGCCACAGCAGGAGACTCTGTCAATGCATGGTAAACAAGACCTGATTGATTTTGTAATCTCATGAGGGAGGCCTGCCTTCGCATTTGACTATAGCTCTCATTTCTTTTGCTCTAGTAAATCTACAAGCTATGAAACAAACTGCACTGTAGTACTTCATATGTTTAAAAAAAGAAAATCCATTTCCATCTTCCAAAAGACAGAAACGTAGGTGCAGAAGGTCAGCACAAGTTCCCAGGCACTCTGTAGTGCTCTCTTCTTGAGAAAGAGTTGTTTAATTTTGTGGTTTTGTTTTTTTTTCTGGAAGCAGCTGAGACAATTTTAGCATCAGGTCACCTGTGGTATGAACTACATCTTCCTTACTGCATGAACTTTCCTTTTGTACAATTGTATGTGCATAAACAATAAGAAATAATTTTTGCAAAACTAAGATACAGGAGGAAAACAGTCTACAAGTGTTAGAGAGCAATGTAAAATTTGTGCTTTTACAAGGAAATCAAGATTTCCATAAGTTCTTAGTGTGTTTAGAGACTTCTCGTATGCTCCATGAGGCCAGTAAAACTGCATTCTATGGCATGTGCCCAGGGTTTAGAAAAGGAGATCAGTTAACGGCTGAGACTTTTGGACATTTAGTATTTTACCTCCCACTCTTGTTTCAGCACTGTGCACCTTTTTTAATGCCTTGTAATTATCAAATGTTTTGGGGCTTTTTGCAGTGCTATATTTTCCTATAGTCTACAAATGTAATTTATTCCATTATATATGGTGACGTTAAAGAAAATTAGAAGTCTTAAAAAAAACTAAGAACAGCTTTTCCAAAATTATCGTTCTAGAGAAATGGTTCCATTTCCTTTTCACATTGAGGGAGCATCTTTTTCATTCCCAAGGTGCTCAGAGCCAGGAGTCACAGTGTCAGAGCTGAGGAGCCAGGAGCCCCCAGCCTGGTCCTGAAGTCCACAGGCACCCAGGCAGCGGGGTGCATGCTGTGACCCCACACACTCCCTGAGAAACTCTGCTGTGGAGGCAAGACAGTCTTCATAAGCCTGTTTTCTTCAGGTTCAATGGATTCTACCCCTTGTCAAAAATAAAAAAATGTCCCGAAGCCTCATTTTGTTCCCCAGACTACACTCTGGGCCCCATGCTGTCTTTTTGCAGTAAAGTCCCCATGTAGATTTAGCACACCACCAATCCTAATATTAGATTCAATTCCTTGTAGAATTCAGGTGGAAGATGTGTCTCTGAAGGCCCTTACTAAACTTACACACTCTTAAATTTACAATTGTGTCCAAGGTAAGTGCATTAAAATAATAAAGTGGGTTTTTTTTCAACATTAAACACTCAAGGGTGAGGAAACACCAAAACTTAGGCTTCATTACCAACTCTAGTCCAATCCTTTTTGTATGAATTGAAATAGATGTTAATTGCATGTTTTTATTAAAAATAATTCCTGGTCTTGTTTAGTATGGCAGACACCCAGCACATTTGAGGTTAAATGGTCAAAGATCTACAAAATCTTTAAGTGATTAAAGATAGTTCTAAAATGGGGTGTATCAACCATCTTAAGCCATCAATAGCTGTGCTTTTCTTTGAGCTATCTGTTCATCCCACTTCTTTACCCATAGTCTTCCTTCAAATTTGTCTTGCTAGCTTAACCTGATCAATGAAACCATGTTAAGTGACATTAAAATTCAAAGATTTTTTTTTACATCCTTATATATATATTTTAACATGTCCAATTTTTTTGAAAGAAAATGAAGTTTCTAACAGTTTTAGCATTTTATCTTAAGTGCTAGCAAGTTTCACTCATTTTAATAACATTATAATGCTCGTTGTGAAGAGCAGCGGCTAAATATTGCAAGGTATGTTGAAAGGAAGGTCATGGGCTTTGAGTTAGTTGACAGCAGAGTTATGGTCAAAGAAAAGTAGTTTTTCTTCATCATTTAACAAAAGTTTCACAACTGCAATTGTGTTGAAAGATAATATTAAATTCCTTAAAATTCCTGTCAACCTGTCAGAGATTCAAAGCACTAATGAAAATGGTGTTCTAGCAATTCAGCTGCAGTGTCTTATTGTGTATCCCATCTCTTTCTGATGCCATTGGGAGACATGATAACTTCCAAATCACATTATTGAGGTTTGTCAAAGAACTGAGGTACCTTTATTAGTATTTTCTCTTCATATGTCAGTTGCTTCTATTTTTAGCCTTGCATAGGAAGAAAGGGTAATTTAAGGAAACAAGTGCAAATTCCTAGGTGAGAATGTATTTTGCAAGTAAAACAAAAACAATATGTAAATTTGTAATTACAAAATAAAATCTGTTCTGGTTGGGTTTGGTTTGGGTTTTTTTGTTTTGTTTTTTTTTTTTCTTTTTCCTTTTGGAGTCAATGTCAGTTTCAAAACTGTAAGAAAAGAAAAGAAAAAGCATCAGGCAGCATTAGGTCTTTCTTCAGGTTTTCCTCCTCCAGGCTGTCATTAGTCATTGATAGTCTCACTGATGGGAGCTGGACAACTTGCATGTTATTCTGAAGTCCTGATTTTGATAAGGCAAAAAATAGTAACATTTGCAAGTGCTTAGCAAATCTCTGCTTTATTTGAAAGGCAACATTTCTTCCTTCAGCCTAGAAACTCTAGAATTGAGGATGCAGGATCCCAAGAGAGGATAATTCCCTTCAGAGAGAAGTTCATGTCAGTTTTCCCTTCTGAGAAGTGGATGAATTTTAATTGGGTACACCTGGGACTTCCCACTGCCCCTCAGCGAGTCTCTCTGCTGACTTCCAACACTGGCAGGGTCGACTCTCCCCAGTTGTAGGGCTGTATTTGATCCTTTGAAAAAATGTCAGTTGAGCTTTCATAAATATATCTTGACAAAGAGTACCTTCATCTCCATACTTACACCTTTAACAAAGCCACATCAGAAGCATTAATGTAAAACACACCAGATGCTGAAATGGAGAAAGGGAACAACTTATGCAACCCTTTATCTATTGAGGTTAGATAGCCCAAAAAACATTATGCAACTTCCAAAAGGACAGAAGAAACTTCCTTAATACTTTTTGGTTTTTTTTTTTCCCATTCTATATATATTCAGAAAGAGTTAAAAAAGACTGAGCATCAGATTCCCCTGGGCATCCCTGTCCCACTATCCCAGTCCTCTGGGTAACCTCCCCCCCATGCCGTCCAGGCTTTTCAATCAGATTGTTCCTGGTTCAAGATATTTGCATATTTGTACCCATGTCATGTGATGACAGTGAATCCAATGTAACCACAAGCTAGAAGCTGTTCCTCTGCCACATATTTTGTATTCCGGTTTTGAAAACATGTATTGGTTAGCTATGGACCATAGTCCTTCACACAGAGGGGAAAGTTACATTGTTGCTTTAAAAATCACAGGTTTACCTTAGTTTATAACAAAAGCAAAGGACTGGTTTTCTTTGAAAGTAGAGCTAGAGAATGCAAGGTTCTGGTTACCCCTCAAAAGGAAAAATTCTTCCAAAGTCTGTGATCCTTTATGGCTGTAAAGTTTGATCTCATCTCTTTGTCCTTCA
This sequence comes from Jacana jacana, assembly GCA_013400555.1. Taxonomy (NCBI): domain Eukaryota; kingdom Metazoa; phylum Chordata; class Aves; order Charadriiformes; family Jacanidae; genus Jacana; species Jacana jacana. The sequence goes on along the minus strand of VZTM01029748.1, from coordinate 7,789 downwards.
GACAGCCTCGCATCACTCCTCTAGTACGTTAGTAACCTTCATCACCCAGATCTCACTGAAACATCAATAATTATCTGCCATCTAGAAATCCGGTACTCTGCAGGAGGCTTGTGTCACTTCTGAGAGAGTGTCTGAGTGAGGAACAAAAGCAAAATCACGTCTGACTGTTTGCCAAGAAAGCAGAGGAGAGCAGTATTGCCAGCAGAGAGCATGGCACTTGGTGCAGTGAGGCCAGCGGGTGTGGAGTGGCAGGAAAAGTTTGGGTACCTTGCCCTGAACTCAAGGTCAAGCTGAAGGCAAGATCACAATTAGTTAATTTGCTGTGCTCTTTTTATTCTTTCGGTTTGAGTATTTTTTAAGAGAAAGATGTCATGAGGTGGGAAAGGCTGAGCACAGAGTAATGTCAGCTTATACCTTACAATACATACCTTAAATTATATTGCCCAAATTCTCTGTCTCGAGTCTGCTGTCTTCCTCACTGACTAGCTGGAAAAGACGTTTGGGAAAAAATCACTGTACTTGCGAGTTAAGTATGTCACCAAAAGAGTCCAGGGGAAAAAGAAGATGATGTTAGAAATGCAAATTTGACGTGTACAGCATTGAAGTTCAACCTATGCAAGGCTGCAGAAATGCTGAAACTTCATTACGGACATCTAATTAATATTTGTTTTTCTTGATGTTAATAATATCTACCTTGGCATTAGATGCAGATGATATCTCTCTGTCTAGCTTCATCAGATCTGCCTCTCATCAGATCTCTATTAATACAGCCTTTGATAGAAACTGACTAAAGTTATTCCATAACATGAAAGTCTGTCTCAGCGATATATATTTTTAATTGGTCAGAGCTGTTGTTTATGCTGGACTAGACAGTTCCTTTACAATCTTCTGTTTATCATTAAATAGACCATCAAGGAGTAATTATCAGCTTTGTTTCACGTTTGTCAGATTGACTGCCATATACTTTCATTAAGGATTCCTGTAAATTTTAAGTGTTGAATTGTGTTACTGTCTGGTTTTCAACTGGCAAACGTACATACTAATATAACCTGCAGAAGAAGAGTATCTCCTTGCTAAGGGTGCCAAGTAGCTTCATTCTTAGGTGGTAACTTACTTATTTTCTTTTTATAAATGAACATAAAATAAGTCATATATTTAAACATTGTGATATGTCATTAATTCTATATAGAAGCTGTAACTACTGTTCCATTCAAATCTGTAATTTAAGTGAGGCTTTGCACTTGGTCTACATGAACACAGGAGACAGATACCAAAATAGCTTGCAATAATTGACCTGGCAGAGCCATTTTGGAGTTAGCTGAGAGTAATATACTTGATCTTGCAACCTTTCCTCCCACAGGCAGTCTGATTTCATTCTTACAGTTACAACAGAGGCTATTAGCATGGCATCATCTCTGATTCATGGGGTTATGAAGAATGAAAGTTTTATATATGCGAAATCACATTTTGATCTCTCAGCCATAGCAGGATGTTGGAATGGAGAGGGATCAAAACACATTGTCTGAATCTTGTACCTGAGATGGTGAAGCGTGATCAACAAGAGCACGTCAGGAATGGATGCCAACAGGTTTTCCTGTTGCAAATTGAGAAATTTAAATATCTTGCCATTGAGTTGGGCTGTCTGAACAGGAACATTTTTGGGAAGGTGTATAGTCTTTTCCTTCCCCTTTACTCACTTGGGGGGCACAGTTTCAGGTAAGGTCCCTGTTCTCAGAGGAAGCCAAGATGGTGATATTGTTGCATTTTCTGTCCCGCTCAACAAGAACTTTAGAAGAAGCAGGATAAATAAAATGGGGGTCAGAGATGGAAACAACCATAGGGTGGATTTGGTGCAGGGCCTAAAGGATGTAGGGTAATTGGTGACAGAATAAACTGCTTGGGCAGGAAAAAGACAAGATCTGACACCATGTCACCCTGGTCAGACCAAGGCTCTCCTGACTCCACTCGCAGTTCTCAGCTGTGATGAAGGGACATGGGAAGGGGGACTGTCTTGGTTTGGACTTAGTGACATCGTCATTCTGCTCTTTATCAACAAAATAACCTAAACTGACTGTAGGAAAGTAACTGGAAAGATTGGGGGAGTGAGAATAGATGCTTTAGATCTCTCAGCCTCTGATTAAGCAATGCTTCCTTAACAGTGTTGGGGTGGGGGGAGATATTAGACCTCTCAGCAGCTGAAGCTTCAAACTGTCTTTATTGTCAGAGGAAAAAAATCTCTGCTCCTGCAGAAAAGATATTTGTGTCTCAAGCATTTTGGGGCATGGCAGGGCAGGTACTTCTGTAAGGACTCTTGTGCTTTTAAGTGGCTCCAATTATTTTTGAACAACTAAGTAGAGTGCTCATTAAGCATTTCCCTTAAATGAAAATTTTGACCTACAAGGTCATGTTAATTAAGAAGCACAGTAAGCCAGTGTGAAGAGGTTCTGTCAGCACAAACAATGGGCCCAATCCTGCAAAGCACTGTGCTCACAGTTATTCCAAGCTTTTTGTTCATCCCTGTAATATTAAGAATTTCTAGGGCAAGATCATTGCACAAATAAAAATGGCTGCATGTTAGTTCAATCCAAGAGCAGGCACAGGCTCATTGTGTGATCATGAGTTGTATCTGCTTTTAGATAATACTGACCAGAGTGCTCTGGCTTGCTGTGATCGGGAGCAGTGCCAGTTTACCCTGTTGAGAGACTTGACATATTCCAAGACTTTTACTTGCTTTCCAGAGTTTGTCATTTGGACTGACATGGTGCAAGATCATATGCAGTGATGAAATTTTACAGTTGAATCATCACATTTCAGCCACAGGTCCCATTAGCTGCAGGAGGCTCTAGCTGTCAGACACCCTCTGACTCCAATTAGTACAGCACAGCCCGAGCTGGGACATGAATGTCTCCTCTGTGAAACAGTTTAGATGTGCTGAGTCCCACATGTTCTTGCAATATATTTTCTATCTCTCACCTCCCATTGCCTCGCAGCTTCTCTCTCAGACTTTGTCAGCACAGCCCCACCGTATCTGTGTGGGAAACCCATCAGCTGCTGGATCTGGGATACACAGGGTCCCAGTGGAGGGCCAGGCTGAGGAAATGCACTGCAGCCGGAGGTTCACAGTCACACACAGCTCTAGGCTGCAATGACTCCTCCTGAGTAACATCTTGTTGTCCATCTACAATTGCATCCCATTCCGCTTACATGACACACTTCTCATATAACCAATACTTGTACCCATATGCCCCCTTGTCTAACATCAGGAGCCTCAGCAATTCACAGGATTTGGCACTTGGCATCCCCAACATTTGAAGTTTGGGAAGATGAAGCAGGCGTGCTTTTACCAGGATGACAAAAGCTTAAAATCAATAGCATTCTCAGAGGGTATATAGGATTGTTCCAGCTGATAGAGCTCTATGAAATGGAGGAACATTCCCTAAAATAAGGATTTGGCCCTAAAACTATAAAAAACAAACTCTAAATTTCTGTCTTACTTTTATAAAGGTGTTAAAAGGCTTGTTTGTAAATGTCTGTTCACAACTGTACACCTCACTGAAAACTACCTGAGCTTGGACTATTCTTGCTCGTCCTTGTTTAGAAAACAGTTTTCTTCTTATTGCTAATAAAACTTTGTTAGTACTGCAGGATTTATACTGTTTTTAACAAGTTTATTTCCTAAAGTCCTTATTTCTCCATTCAAAAATGCAGATATTAAAAAGAAATATAGAATATGAGTTAGTGATTTCCCTCACAAAGTGTTAAGATTTTAAGGTGGAATTTTGTGCCTCATGTTACAGCATTCTACCTCTTGCCATTGCTTCCAAGTGACATAGATGTCTACCTGCTTTTTTTGTATTCAGTATTCAAGGGCGTACCTCTGCTGATGTAAACTGTGACAGCTCCATTGAAGCCAGCAGAGCTGGGACAATATATGCCAGCTAAGATCTGCCCCTTAGTATTCACCCCCATCTGCTGTGTGACTCAGTCATACCAAAACTGCCAGGCACCTGCTTGCCTGATGTTTTTTTAATGAATTGAACTCTTCGTGTTGGGTTTGTGTCTCTGCCAGGTTCCAGTTTAATCACATATAATTTTTAGTGTGAAATTTCACCTTGGGCTTTGAACTCATAGGCACAGAACAATAAGTCCTATTTCTAGAGTAACTTGCATAGTAATAAAAATAATAATAGCTAGAATACAAGGCAAGTATTTTAATTCATAGGTTATGACATTTAGCTTTTATGAACAGAAAGGAGGAATTATTCTCGCTAGACAGGAAATAATGAGGTTTGACCCATATTCCATAATAGCGTATGAAAATTAACTAAAGATTTGTGTAGCTAAGATAATGAGCACTTATATTTAAATTTACAGCCGTCCCTAATTGTGTAAAAGTTTGTGGGAGAAGACGTGTGAGTACACTGATAGATTACTGGATGTTTCCCGTCAAATCCTATTAAGCAGTTCAGTACATAATAAATCAAACTCAGAGGGCTTGCTTGTAAAATGTTTGGCTAAAGGTATCCCAAGATGCGTGAGACCTGCTTTCAAAGAATCTAGTGTTCTTTTTTGACTTTCAGATTGCAGTCAGTATATGATATGTGATTTGCAGTCGACCAAACTATGCTTATTTAGGTAATAAAATTTATTTATTTATCAGGAAGTAAAGCTGTCAGTAAGAAAAAAAAAAAAGCAAAACCAAAAGGTGTGATGTTCTGGAACCACTAATGTATGCTTCTGTTTCCAGAACATGACTACGCAATTCCAGCAGTATTTCTTAAATTCTTAGTTTGCGATAAGTGATTTTAATCTTTAAAATACTGGTTTTGGAAAAGCATTGTAAGGAAAAAATAAATGGACGTGCACAAACTTGTTTTCTTAATGTAAATTTTTTGTGAATTTATTAGTTGTCATAACTATAAAGTAGCTTTGGAAGCATTTGCATGGTACTACTAGTATTATTTTTGTAGCTTTGTTCTGACGTTTGTCTGGGAATTTTATGTAGTGATTAAGAAAATATAATAGTCTGGGATAATATTGAAAGGGAAAGTTCCCCTAGTGCTACATTAGAAAATTTTAGGGAAATACAATGTCAATAAAGATACATCTTACAACAGGAAGTGAAAAGAATATTGCTAATCTACTGAAATGGCAAGAGAAACTTGGGATAGCAGTTCATTGTCCCTCCACCAAGATACAAATTTCACTGGATAACCCACATTCACTTTGTCAAAAGAATACAAGTAGCCACGCTCCACTGATTGAAATATTATATATACATTTTTTTTGAAGGAAAAGATTCTGGAATATCATTTTTGTTACTCACAAAGAACAGCCATCAGGGAGGAACTTCAACATGATTATTTAAAATTTGAATACGCATCAAATACTCTGATATAGAACACTTTAAACTGCATGCCCTGGTTTTTATGTAATTTATTCTAAAAATGAAAGGATGTTTTCCATTGCCTTGTTGCCATTAAAGACAATGATTTGGGACAGCCTGACAACAGCATATCAAAGAAGACAGAGTCAGGCCCACAATTCTGTCAATTGCTTTTTTTTTTCTTTCCTCTGCACCCTGCATCCCTGCATACTGCCTTTTCTCTTTCACACTTTGCTGTGACTGGTAGAGTGTCCTTGGTGAATATTCTTTTGGCAGCCTGGGCAAGGGAGAGTCCATCAGTGAAAGTCTGACACAGACAATCCACAACATGCTGCCAAACCACAGCGTTAAAACACACACACACACAAATGTTTTCTCAGTGGCTGTTTCCTGCAATAGAAATTACAGTGCTTTTATAGAAATATGCGGGGCTTAAGTGGTCTTGCTTTGCAGAACCTTACGCTGTGAGCATAGGCACTCCTGTTGCTGATCAACACTAGCAACTGTCAGATGCTTCAGAGAAAAGCACAGGAAACCCGGGAGGGGCAATTAAAGATTAATTTGAATTAGAGGAAGTTTCCTCTTAACCTTCATTAACTTGTGATACGACCTCAGTCTGAAGGACACTTTTCCTTCAGTTTTTATCACAGATATTCATTATACCTATAAATTGCTAAACCTGTTTTAAATCCTGTTCAGTCTCAGTGATACTCTGTGGTGGTGAGTTCCCCAGGTCTTATAAAAATAATGTAATTCTGTCACTTTTAAATTTACTGCCTTTAAATTTCCTATTTAAATGGGAAGGAAGATAACCATGTTCAATTTATTTTCTGTATATCCATTTATGAAACAACCCCCATTTAAAACAGTTCTGGTCTTTTCAACCTCACGTTTTATAGAATTAATTTGCCTCTACCTTTAATACTAATTAAATTCCCCAGTGTGATGCTGAGAATCAATGGCCTTGTCTACATCTGGACTGCATTACAGATAGCCCTGGGCCACAGGCAGTCTTCCAAGCTATTTCTACACCCATTGCATTGTGTAGCCAGAAGTATTTGGCCCATTTAATCTCCTTCAGCACACAAAATTTGGAAGAGACAGCTATGAAAGCTTTTTTTTCTCCTCTACCTGCCAGCTGGGTTTTGCAATGGATCTAGGCCCTTATTGATGGGTTGGATGTTTCAGGGGCAGGAGTCCCAGAGGGGCTCCCAGTCCAACTTTTGAGGATATTTCTAGCAATATTTCCAAATCTCATAGGAGGAGATCGTACTGATAGGAGCAAGGTTGGAAGCAGGCATCTGTGGCAGTGATGCTTCCTTCAGGGTAATTGCATTTGGTGATATCTGATGAGCAGTAGCTCATCATCATCAGCTTGACGTGCCACACAACAGCCAACTGGCAGTGTGTGATTCCCAGAAGAGCTTATTCCCAGATGAAATGTGGTGGTGGCTGACATGGTGTTGGGCTCCCACTATCACATATGTGCAGAAGAAAGGCTAAACTAATGGAATAAAAGGAGAAAGACTTTAACACGTGCGTCCCTGTGATAGGTGATGCCAGGGTCTTCCTAGGATAGGTGGCATGCAGTCTAGCCTACCCAAATTGTCAAATACCACTTCACAAGCCAATGTCCTAGTTGAGGCTGCTGAAACAGTTTCAGACCTCCCAGATCTATCCTTAAGGCTGGTTCTTAAGTATGATGGCATCAACAATTCTCAAAAGGACAAGGTGCATCTTGTCCTCGCACTGAGAGCAGGAGCACCTGAGCTGCTTCAGAACAGTCATTCAGAGCATTTCTGAAAGCAAGAGAGATGGCTGCCTGGTGAATTTGATCCCAAACGTTGCCTGACACATGCTCTACACTGTATTTTAAGTACAACTTACATTGTGTGGGTTTGGGAATAATATATTTTGCATAAGACAGAGGTCCTAGTAATTTTTGTTACAGAAAGATCCAATGATGCTTTCACTGAAATTCTGACCAACTTCCAAAGCAATTAAATATGCCAATGACCACAAGTTCTGTTGCTCTGGGGGTAGCTCATTTCCATGTGCCCAGGAGAGATGGCATTTCATTGTCTGTAGCATTTGGTATAAGATTTTTTTGTAGTGGTTTTTCCCAAACTTTACAAAGACACAAGCTAGAACCATTGCTATAAAGTTCTAAAACCAAATTAACCACTAATATTATTGCAGCATCTCAAGGGAAACCATCTCATTAGAGTTAGTCAAACTGCTGTAACAACTGTGTACCTTTACATCTACTTAACTGAAAAGTAAACGTCTAGTATAAAAAAGACAATTTTATTAGCTAACTGTACTGTGAAATCACCATTTCAGCCTATACTTATTTCCTTAATACAAAAAAGAAGCTGGAATGGTACTAAGTATTAAAATATT
>VZTM01029747.1:0-72337 GCA_013400555.1 Jacana jacana | reverse complement strand
CCCTTGTAAACTAAACTTCTGTTTGGCTCATCTATTTGAAGTCAAATCTATCCGTACATCTAAACAGGAAACTGAATGAAAACATTTTTTCTTTTCATTTCCTATATCCTGCAAACGTTTTTCAAAACCTATTTCCTTTTTAAATTTAGTCTGCATACTTATAAATCATTTTCTTTTTCCTGTGTAGGTTCTGTAAACTTACCCCCAGTTACTCTACAGAGTAGCATGAGGGGCCTCCCTGGGCATTGCAGTTTACCCATCCGCAAATATGTCTACAAGTACCTATTTTTGCAGAATGGTTTTGGTCTGTGTGAGAGATCCAAGCTCACATGTGGCCTCCTGGGCACCATACAGGTATCACAGCTATGATCAGTTGGGTTTCGTGACTGTAATTGTCAAACGCTGGGGATCCAGGATTATGATGTGTACTTGCAATTCAGGGTGATCTCTACCTTTTAGATCTGTATTTCTCTGTCTATAATGACATTGATCGCCAGAAAATACTTTGAACTCTTCAGATGAAATTTCTGTGTATTATTATTGTTACTCCTACTATTATTTATTTACTACAAGGATAAATGACACAGCTCTGTTGCTCACCACTTAGGTTTGAGGATTGTTGACAGTTTAACAACGTGGTAAATATCAAATAGATACTGCTGTCATCTGTCCTGCTGGGGAGATACATAGTGTGTGGTTTATAGGAAACCCTTTGTACAATGAATACATGTTTTCTTGTGTGTGTGTTGATCAGAAAGGTTCTCATATTAGTGAACTGACTTGCTATACGTAGCTTTGTTATCAGATGTTTCCATATCAAAACATTGTTTAATGCCTGGTCAGTTAATCCTCACACAGTGTTGTGAGTAGTTTGAAGTCAGGTTCTTCACTCTTTTGTAAATAATCTGACTTTTGTAAATAATCTGATAGTGACATTGAAGTGTTCACAGCCCATAAAGATACTGAGCTGTGTCCTTCCTTTTGGTCATCTCTCCCCTTTCCCCTTGGCTCAGGATTGTGTCCCAGTTGCAGGTTGCTTACAGCAGCAGTGTTGCTGCTTATGATGAGTTATTCCTGGATAGCCAACAACTTCTGGTTTTGCATTAGCATGTATCGCATTTCCAGAAAGTTGGAACATGTTTGCTGTAATCCTCACCTTCGGTAGAGTTACATGGATAGCTGATACCTGAATATTTCATGCAGAGGAATGCAAGGTGTGCAGTGTCTCTAAGCTGTATGGGTAGTATTCAGGATGTCGGTTTACACAACCATTTTGGTTGCTTACCATTGTTTCTTCTCTCTCTTTGCATGGCAGTAGCCTAAAAAGAGGGGAAATTTGTAAGTGATTTTAATTTGTCACACACCTTCAGAATAATTTTGAGATACATGCTTGTGCAGTCCCAATGTGGTGGGTGCACCTGGATCTTTGACTGTCTTGGTACTTGTTCTGCCAGTTTGGCAATGAAAGATGTAGTCCCACATCTGTGTCTGCCTGATTTAAATGCATTGAAGAATCCTGTATCTGCTGTTTGGCAACATAGTTACCCCATGAGTCCTTCAGGAAAATGTCCCTCCCCAAACAGAGTAAAATACTCAATATGGAAGGAGTTTCATATTTTTTTTATTCAACAACTAGATGAAGAATATAAAACCCATTAAAAAAAAAAAAAAAGAATTCTTGTTCATAAGCAGCAGTATACAAGCTTTTTCTTTAAAGACATAATGATAAGGAAGGTGATACTCGAACACCAAATTCCTGCCATTCACAAAGAAGGGTCTANAAAGAAGGGTCTATTAGAGAACATGGAGAAAGAAAATATAGAGGAGCTTTTGGAGCCCTAGCAATTGGCTATTGGTAATATGCTTTTAGCAAGAATCTAACAAGAATTCTATCTTAATACAGTGGCTATATGCTTCCCTACTCTTTTTATCTCATTCACTTGAGTTAATAAGCATATTGGAGGATTGAGAGAGAAAACAAGCCTCAGAACTGTGGAACTGGCACTTGTTGAACATACAGAATCGAAAGAAGATGTAGCACATGTCAGAACTGTCAGATTCTGCAAACACACCTCTTTTCCTTGATTTTGTAGTTGATTAAATGATACTTGCATTCATCTGCCTCTTTCTTGTGTAAAATCTGTGTGTCTAGACTGGTCCTGTGGCAAAGGATAGCAAACTTACTCTGCTTAGCAGGATAGATGATTGCAGTGTTAGAGCCTGATCCCACTTTTAAAAGATTCTTTTAATGATTTTGAGTGTAGAAAAATAGGACTTAAATGAATTTGGCTCTGGACCAGACAATCCTCTTTTGTTAATTTTAAAACACTGGCCACAGCAGTGATTACAACATAAGAATACAAAAGAGGCTTTATTTATACTTCACTTTTTCTTTCATGTTTCCAGTCATAAAAATAAATATGTCTTATTAGAAATGAAAAAATTCACTTGCTTTGCTTTGGATGCTGGGAGGCATTAAGTATTTCCTTTTTCTAGGGGAAATGTGTCACTTGCGTTTAACTCAGATAAAACTAAATGAAGATAAAACTAATTCAATTTTAGAATATAATTTTTTTATTTGTTGAACAACTGTTGTTTTAAAATGGATAGCCTGCTGAGAAAGAAACAAAGCCACTTCAACAAAGCAGGAAATCAATAACCACAATAAAGTCTAAAGAAAATTAATGCATACAGTGTGAGCAAGTGACATAGAAATTATTTTCTGGTGTAAGAATGGTAATAACAGAAGGCATATGGAGTGGATTAAAAGCATGGTAGAAACATACATAGAAAAGATGTGTTCTCTATTTCTATTTATAAATAATGACCTCTGTTACAGTATTTAAACTTTGAAGGGCCTAGATAGTGGTTTTCTTCTTGATTTCCCCACCCCCTATTCCTAGGTAAATATTTATGCTTGCAAAATTTAGTAGGCTGGCAGTCATGGAAACGTATGTCTTTCATTTATCTCCAGGAAATCTGGTTACAAACACTCTTTTACTTGAATTCTTTTAGTCCTTTTCAACTGCTTTAAAAAATAATAAAACAAAATCTTTGCTAAGTAGCAGCAAGTTGTGCACGTGGTACACGATTGAGAGTCTGTTAAAGTTCATGGCAAGACTATTTGTCCATAGTAGGAGCAGCACTGTACTTGCACAATCTCTTGCCATACAAAGCAACACACATCTTCTATTTTCTGTCTGCTCCAAGCCAGATTAAATGTTAGTTGTTCAAAATGAGGGAAGCAGAAGTGGAAGCTAGAAAGTTAACACATAGCACATACTTTTGGGGAGAGACAAACCTTTCAGTCTGAAGGGATATCTTTTAAAGAAATCAACAGCAGGTATGACTTGTCTGATAAACTGCTGTGTCTACTCTAGGAAATACTTTATTTCAGGAAATCCCTGAACTTGTGAATAATTAACAGTGCCCTCAACTGATTTTGGCTTTTCATGTAGTTCACTTCTTCCAGTTGTTCTCACTGTGGATGACGGAGTCTAGATGATATTAAAACCCCCTCAATTATAAAACAACATTGTGTTTTCCTGTCAGTGGCACCCCAGTTGTAACTGGTGAGAAAGGTTTGTGGGTGTAGCTGCCAATAGAAAAGCAGAAAGCTTTTGGTCAGAAAAGTACTTCTTCAAGTCAGATATTAAAAAAAAAAAAAAGGTAATGTAGTATTTTTGAAGCTAACCGTGAGTTGAGAATAGTTATTCTCATTTGGATTAGATATGTATCCATTAGACCACCTGGAAGGCAAAGGGTAAACCTTCCTGATGGAGCAGAGGGAGTATTACCAAGAAGGGGAAGAGTGATGCTGTAATCGCTTATGGGAGGCAGAGACCTGCTGCTTGCAGACTGCAACGGAGAGAGCTCAGGGAGGAATTAGATATCATGAAACCGGTGCCTTTATTGAATCCATGTTTTTGGTAGCCAGCTGAGTTACAGGTTTTAGTTGAAACATATTCCTTCTCATACAATCAACTCTGACATGAGCCCAGTTCAGAATCAGGGTGCAGCGGAGTATTTTTACACAAGCATTGCAATAACTCGCTGTTACAAAGAATTTTAGTCGGGTAAAATTTGTGTGTCTGTGTGTATGCAAAATATGGCAAGTTTCTAGCATTATCGCTGGGTAAGTCTTAATGTAATTGATATTACTACTCTAGTTTTATATTGAGGTAACAGGGAGAAAAATTGAATTGTAAATCTCTTGTGTATCAAGATACTCCTCTCCTACCTCTTCTCCAGCTCCAGCTCCCTTTGCTGACCCTTGAAGCTGTTGAAAGTAGTGACAGTCCTGATGTGATGCTTCAAGAAAATGCTCACCTTTTTCAAGACCCATGTGGCAGTATTGAGATAAATGGTACAAATAGGCCAAGGTTTCACCTCAGGTGCAAATTAAGATTTTAGCCTATCAGTTTGATTTGGGTTTGGGCAGATTCAAAATCACCTTGGAGAACAAGAGCCTTGATCTCTTTTGAAGAGGTTTTGGATTCAAGAACTATTTTTTAGGCTTTAAGCTTGTTCTTAAGCCTGCTACCAAAGTCAAAATCTCTGAAGTCACAAGACTTACAGAGGTGATACCTGCCCACAACCATCACAGTTTTTCTTGAATACCCTGATATTCCTTACAAAAGCAGTCCTTTTATTCCATATTATTGAGTCATTTACTCCTTCATAATAATATTACTACCTTTTCTGGTAAGTTGGTAACTTTTTCTGGAAAAATTTGTTACAGGTACTTTACTTAATTCAGTCACATATTCTTTTAAAAAATTAATACAATTCTTTAGAGGTTTTTTTTTTTTTGTTTTGTTTTTAATTTGTGTTGCATGTTTGAATATCCCCAGTATAAGCACAGGCAATACTGAGTACCTTAGTGATAGTTTTAAAGTCAGTTCTAGGAGAAATGATATGAATATTTGTTGGATAAGCTGCACAATATACTGTTTAGCATTTATTTTCAAATTAAAGTTTTGGTTTTCCGGAAGAAAGCTTGTGAAAAAAGAAATAAAGAATTAGTGCACAGGGTTGGTTTGTTTCCTTTTGTATATTAATAGCTGAAATTAAGGCATTCTAATGTTCTGCACTAGATCTATATCCTTTGCTTATTAAATAGCTGAAGATTTTGCTATGTCGGCAGCACAGTCCCCCATGTGCCACTTGCTCTGGGTCAGGATCAGGACAGGGAGGGCAGGTTTCCACAGAGGTGCTGCAACTTTGGCTGTGGAGCCCTTGAGGAGCCAGCCAGAACTGGCCAGAACCAGTCATGTCCGGCACTGGGCAGCCTCAGCCTTGTCTCACAGAGGCCCCTGCATCCTGTCACTACCAAAACCTGGGCATGTAAGTCCAATACAAAGGCCTCAAAGGTGTTACCTTTTGTTTTACTGCCAAAAGTACTAAGATGTTACTTGTTCAGTCTGTAACTCCATGCATGTGGAGAAAATCTGTTGAGCGTGCTCTTTAAAGTAGGGGGAAAAGGCAAGAAAAGAACCTGCGGATCAAAAAAGAAACTTGACAATACCAGCAATGAAGGTTAATGATTTTGAAAAATTCATTTACTTATTTTTAAACAGTAGGAAAAAAATATCACAGGATTAATTATGGGAAAAAAATTAAGAAAGCAGTGGATAATCCATCACTTAAGGACTTGGAAAACTAGATGGCCCTCCCAAAGCTATGTTCTAATTTATCTGGAAAGCGCAAGCCCAAATCTGGATTATATGCTGAGGAAGGAATGGGGGTATTTTAGCTCACAGGAGAGGAGTCCTTTTAAGTCTCTAAAACCAGAACCATGGCTAGGATTTAGCTGGAAGATCAGAGTCTGGATTTACACTGGGATTGATCATTGATGCCATAGAGCTGTCTACCAAAACGTCATCTGAAGACACATCAAGGAGCAAGGGGAAGGGGTATCCGGGCACTGAGAACATCTCCATGAGTTCTTACTGTCATAGGGATTGCTCTTCCAGTGTGTGCAAGTACTTGCTGTATTTGGGTGTTTCCCCTTGGAGTCCTTGCTAGACACTCGTATTTCCAGAAGCTCTATAGAGTTTAACCTCAGACTGAAGGAATGGCATTTAGTGTCCTCAGATACCAGAAGGACATCAGTCTCCAGTGTGGGATCAGTTCTGAGGTCACCCTGGTCAGTGATTTTCCCTTTGTGCCTTGGGACTTTTACTGACCGACAGGGCGAGGATAGGCAGGGCTGTTTAAATGAGCTCGGTTTACAGTGCCATTCACATTAGCATCTTATGACAACGAGAAGATTTTAAAGATAAATTCATTGTGAATTTTGAAAATTTTGCTTCTGCCCTTTTTGTATTTTCATGGTCCCAAAGGTTTATGTTTTGTTTTTTTTAAAGTGCTTTTTCTTATGTACATTTGCGGTAGAAGTGACAACCTTATCTGTCTTTGTAGCTAGCAAATTAAATACTAACAGTCACAAAAGCTGGAAGGGTAACAGTGAAACAGTGTAGCTACTTACTTATACTGCCTGTTTAATTTCATGCTGTTCCGGGACCATCCTTACTAAAGGGTATATTTTGTGTTGCGAAGGTTAACCCTCAGATGTTTATTTCTGGATGCAATCACCTAATCATAGAGGCTCCTTTTGATTGCCAAGAACAATTCTTCCTTTCAGCATGGACAGAGGTGCAAAGGGTGATACAGAGGACTGTTTCTATGTTCCTTCATTTATTATTCTTTGAAAGATTAAATTCTGTTTTCTAGCTTTGAAGAGTCTTTTCAAAATTGTGAAAACACTGAAACTGGTAATGCAGAGATTAAAAACAGTTAAAGCAAGAGTAGTTTCTCATTGTATTGAAGTTGAATTGCTGTGAAAATATGGTACCACCAGACTACAATATACCACTGTTGAGGAATTAGCTGTCATTTCATGTGGGTTATGTGATACTTGGTGCTGTAAATACGTCAAGTGCTTGATATTAGATTTCTTTCTATAGATAATAGGCTTAAACAGTCACATTTTTTACAAGTTTCATTGAATTGAATCTTACTGAGATCCAGCTCAGTGGAAAACAGCAGTATTTCAAAAACCAGTCTTTGTAATAATGTTCTCCTAAATTGACATCGAATTCAGATAAAGGTCAAAAATAAAACTTGTAAGGATGTAATATTGTTCAGACACATATGACATGTCACGAGTATTTATAATAGATGGTGATTCCCTGCTTGGAAAGCATCCATGCAAATATTTGTAGAAGTATGTATGTGGAAACTATAGAATAGTGCTTTAAAAGGTTGGTGCTAATTTAACTCAGATGAAAGCAGATTTATAGCTCTTCAGTGTAATGGCGTATCTTTGCTCTAGTCTGGACTGTATGCTGCAATATACATGATGTTCACCTACGTTAATGAAAGTGAGTTTCCTCCTGCCTTTTCTCATTCGATTTTCAGTTCAATACTATTTTTTGTCTTTGGGGCAAATCCTGAAGATTCTGTACAGATCATTTTCTCATTCAAATATTTTCTTAACATGTGAAACTATGTGAGAGGTGAGATTGAGACTATTTGTTGTCACTGTGAGGTCCTTCCATGTTCTTTTTCCCAAGGACAGTCCATGATTCAGTCTTGGTTTTGGGACCTGGGTCTTCAGGGAGTGATGGCTGGGATGAGTGATATTCTCCAGCTCAGGGCAGAGCCTGCTGACAGCCCAGAAATTGAGCTGTCAGTCTGGGAAGGAAGCCCATCAGGCTCTAAACAGACATGCAGTGAATAGCGGCAGGTAATGGAGACCTCTGTGGTCCTGTGCGATTGTCCATATGCTGGATTTGAGGCTTACTGAAAGAGAATAACTGCCAGTTTCTGTGGCTCTTTGAGGACGACGAACCATTAACGGCTTGCCCATGTAAAATCTTTATTCTCTCTGTGTCTGCCAACATCAGCTGTGGGCTCTGTGGAGTGGAGCTGGGTTTGTTCCCATGCTGACCCCAGCTGACATCACGGCTGAGCTTCCGCATACAGGCGAAAAAATCCTAAAAGCCTTTTAAGTGACATTTTTCTACATACTGAGTAGTCAGATATTTTAAGAAATTAAAAATTAGCCAGAATGCAAATTGGATAATAAAATTGCTTATAATCTCTAATGGTTCACAGCTTTCACTGTATTCAAAATCCAAAGAGAGCTATCTAAGTATCTGAGCTGAGATTTGGATGGCTCATTATATACTTGGCAGTATCTGTGTCACTTTCACATTTGGTTTAGCTGGACATTTTCCGTGAGCATTGTTTTGACAACAAATCTGTGATTTAAATCTGTGGTTCTGGGTATGTAGTTAGTGGCATGATTCCAGCTCCGACAGGCCCCCTCCTGCTAGGTTTAATCTAGGTAGAGTGGTTAACAATAGTAGTAAAGGCACAGCAGTAGGAACTTTGTCCCACTGGGTATGATCTCAAGTCGCTAAATGAACTGTATTTTATCTGTGCTACTGCATCTTCACTGCTACAGTTACTAATTTAATGTAGTTATATTAAATTAGTGTGTGTATATGTACATGTGCTGTAGTCATGCTTTCAATTTCATTACTGACATACCCTTAAATTGAGCTGGTGCAATGTGTTACATAGGCCTTTCATCTTGTCTACAGCTGTGAATCCCCATGATTTGGAAATTTGGTGATTTATTCTCCTTTTTTTCCTGTGACAAGTGTTATTTGACAGGAAAAAATTAACAGCAGGAAACTTGAGGCACTTTTATATCAGCAGGCACATTTGTTAGTAATTGAGAGTTATTTAAAGTTTTAAATCTCAATGAACCAAAAATCCTTTTTTTGTTTGAAACTTATTTTGAAATGCCTGACTTCAAAAATAAGCAGTTAAACTTTCTTGAGTAAGAATCAATCACTTGTTCTCTATTGCAACTAGACTATAATAACATTTGATTACTAGGAATTCAGGTAATTTTTCTGACTGTAGGCCCAAACTGAAGTTTTAAATAAATAACTTAATCATCAAATAAACACAAGGTCCTGTAGACCTTGGTGGGGATAAATCTGTAAGATGTGTGAATAGTCTTACAAAGAATATTATTAGTATTGACTCCCAATCTTGCATTTTTAAGATAGTACTTCAGCAGGTCTTTTTTAATCTATCTGTTGAGAAATTTGTAGAAAGCTCATTTAAATTCTGTGTTATCTTTTTGCACAGCTAAAAGCAAGTAGTCCAGCATTTGGGATCTTTTTTAAAGTGAAGTAGACTGCACTGAGATGTAGTGAGACAATGATGTGTTGCAAAAACCAAATTCTGCTGTACTTCTCTATACTGCTTCAGTATTTTTCCAGATAGCTTTATTGAAGATGTTTTAATGAATCTGACTCCTATTTTTTTTTTCAAACAAAAGTCTTTTCTTCAATTCTTTTGTAGTATCTAAAGACCCCTTTAGGTAGTAGGCAGGGACATGCAACCCTGTTTCATACTGTAGGTAGACTGAGAGCCACAGATAACTCCTAGTGATAACTGTCAATCACAGTTAGTGCAGGAGACTTCTACTTCTGCACTTCTTGTAAATCTTAGTGCCTCTTCGTATTTATTGGTTTTTTTTTGAGAAGCTTCTAAATTTACTTACCAACTAATTAAGAGAATCTCAGCTTTCAGATGTGAAAGAAAGTTCAGGGGAAAAAGACTCTAACACTACTCTCTTCAGTCTCTTCTAGCTCTTTCTAGAGAAGAAAACTTGCAAATGTGATGTTTTTAAACATAAATATTACAAAATAAAATGCCAAATAAAAATGTGCAAAATGGAACTTTGAAAACATTAGAATTTTATTTATTCTCATTATTTCAGGGTCACATTTGGTGAACATTTGGGGTTAGAAGTACTGTAACTAGGTCAAGTAAATGAAGTATAAAATAGCTTCACAGTTATACTTTCTGTCAGGTGAGTAGCCAACCCTTAAATTGTCTGTTCCATCACCTCTCTTTCTTTGACAAATAAAAAATTTAATGAATCTTTATCGAGAAGATGCCAACACTGGTATTAAGAATTGGAGTTATATTTGGACTCAGTTGTGGAAAATGTGGAAACTAAGACTTTGCTGTGGGCTAAAAAGGGAGACCAAAGTACAATGTATAGTATCTTCTTTCCCCAGGCAGGTAGCTTTGTCTGGCTTGCCAGGGGAGCCAGTGCTTCCAGGACATACCAAGCATAGCTGGCATCTAGAAAATCCCAGGGGTCTCTTCCAACTCTATATGATTTTATGATTCAATGATTCTATGTATAATTTAGAGACACTTAGAACAGGGGGTTTCTCTGCAACCTAGAAGAGCTTCAGGTGGCCACTTGAGGAATGCACAGGTTAAAGGGGCTTGGCTTGCCTGACTTCCTTGCTTGTTTTCCAGGTGAACCAACGTGTTTCTGTTTGGTGTCTCACTGTCACAACATTTATACTTCTGCCAAGCGTAATACTACTGCCAAGGTTGGCTGTCAGTCCTGTGCAATTTGTAGACTGTTACATATGTAGAAGAGCAGCCCCTTTTTTAACAAAGTGTCACATGACTATTTTTAAAGTAAGCTAGAAAAATATGTTCCATGTGAAAATGCATGTTTAGAAACAGACTGGGAAACCATGCTGAGAAGATGCTTATCGGTAGTTGATACCAACCTTGAAGTGTATCTTGAGTATGGGGGCTTTGTTCAGTTTGGTTCATGGTCTTCAATAATGTCTTGGTTGATAAAAAAAAAGTAGAAAAGCTTATGAAACTTAAAGACAAGGTGGTAAGAATTTCACACACACTGGAGAATGGCATTAGGATGCAAAATTATTTTGACAAAATGGAAAACTTGTCTTGAATAGGATTTGGTTTGACTGGGACATATCGTATGCAATGTAAGGAAAAAAAAAAAGCAAGCGGGTCAAGTTACTTTTACCTGTAATCTGGGGATAAAGTATGGACCTTTGCTATTTGTAGCACATGTTCAGGGAGTTTAAAGATCATAGATATAAAACACTGAGTCTGTAAATTCCATCTGTATGTATGAAAACCTCACAGAGGCAAAACATGATGATTTCATACAAGGAGGGTCTGTAAAGCAGGAAAATACAAGTTGTTTTCTATATCTGATGAGGAGATGGCAAGAAGCACCTTGTTTAAATTACAGAGGAGAACTAGGTTAGGTGTCAGTCCACACTCCCCCACAAACCTTTCCTGATAGGAAGGCTGCTCTCAGTGGGGTAAGGAGCTCCCAAAAAATGTAGAGATGAAACCAGGACCAGAGGGTAACTTGGAATTTGGCAGGAGGTAGAGGGTTAGAGGTATAGGTGTAGATATAGGTAGCTGAGGTCTGAAAGACAGAAATGATGTGATGGATGCGTTAACAGCAAAAAATCAGAAGGATTCAGGAAGTTGGGCAATGGTTAAACATGGTAGAGAGGGACTGGAGGAAGTAGACTGGGTGAGATGGAAACAGGACACGTGAAAATTAAGGAAAAGATTAGGTAGAGGGTGGATAACTGTGTGGCTGAGAGGCCTTCATCCCCTAGGGACCAAAACTCACTGCAGTAATTACAGGAGAATAACTGTATGGGGACCTTGGTGACAAGCTTGGTGAATCACAGTTCTGACTCCTCCATAACACTGTTGACTGTGCTGATAGAAGCCAAATGGAAGGGAGATCACAGGTGCTAATAGTGTTCCTGGCCTGGAAGAGAGATGCTTCTCCAGATCAGGAGTGCTTGGGAAGATGCAGCTGGGAGGCAGTCCATTTTACCAGCTTGAGTTTGGCATCAGACCCAATTTAGATGCCTGTGCATGAGAAACCATCTGTGGGCTGTGAGCTTGGACTCACAGGGACTATGCTTTAAGAGGGAAATAGTAGCCATACAGTATGGGAGCCAGCCAACGCAGTTTGCTTGCTGTCACTGCTGCACACACGACCTGTGTTGACTGGGATTTTTCTGAAACAACCGTTCCAGTTCTCGATAAGGGAAGTTATGTGGTATCGGACTTTCACTAATCTGTGATTTTCAGGAAGAATGCAATGATAACGTGCTAATTTCCGTTCTTAATGGTAAAGTTAATAGAGTTGTATAGTCTTGGCTCTGAACAATTCAGTGGTATTAAGGAGTTTTACCCTAACAGTAACACCAATTCATAGTGACAGAAAAAAAGTTGAGATTTGTGATGCTTTAGGAACAAACTTGCACTAACGTTTTCACTGAGGCTGATGTTGAGGACCTCCCTCGCTAAGAAACCCTGGAGAGTTGAGTGGGAAGAGTTTGTTCTGGAGTCTCAGGGCTTTTCTCCACAATTTCCATCTGTCTGCTGAAGTGAGAAGGGAGTGCACTGTGCCTGTGGAAGACAAGCTGTGCCTTTCCTCCTGCTGGTGTGGGTACTGTTATGTGAAGAGTTGCCATAGGGACCAGGTTCCAGTTATCAGCTCAAACAACTTCATGTATGATTAATGTTAATTGCCCATTTTGCATGGATGACTTTTTTCCTCCTGCTGAATTGGCTCTTGTTGCCTTTGATGTGGCTGGTGATCCAATGTCCTGCAATGGTTAGACAAGTGATCAGTTTGCCAGCACTGAGAGGAGACAGAATCAGGTTGCTGCAAGGTCAGAGTTTGCTTCTCTTCTTAAACACTGAAAGGTCAAGTAGAGTTTAACTACCATTGGCATCTTTGAAATGTGTAATAAATGCTAAAGCAAGGAGATTATATTATATCCATGCTACAACTAAAAATTGGAGGGTAATTTAAGCAAATAATTTTAAGTCAAATAATCAAGATGTTATGTTTATTGGTAAAGGCTTCAAAGAGTTTCACAGTCACTAAGATATTTCATGATCTTTGAGAAGAGCAAAATTTTAATTTGTGGTTCCAGCTTCAGGAAAAGAACTAAGATTTTTTTTTCTTTGGGTTGTTTTTTTGTTTTACTTCTGAATACTTACACCATTTGCTGCCTCTATTACCAGAACAATTTACGTAGCATGTCATATAGTTCTTCTGTATTTCTGCTGTAAGTCTAATAAAATATGTTGCTATTGAAGAAATCTGTAATAGATACCAGAGCTTCCTAAATCACAAGTCTAGCATATTTTTATACCAAATGGCTCAAGCCTCATGGAATCAATAATTAATTTATTAACTGGATATCTTTTGAAAAAACAAAATCAGCAGTCCTTGCTAGACTGTCTGCTGCCAATTCATAAATAGTTGATGACAAAAATGAAAAGTGTAGAAGTAAAATTCAAATCTTAACGATCAAAGTATCGGGTACCTCATCTATCACAACTTGGAATAAATATATCACAGAATGTGTCATATCTCATTGACACTGCAAGACATAATGCTTTCCCTTGTTATCTAGCTAACTGCCAAGTCTACAAAGTTTATAGGCTGCTAGGATAATGTGCTGGTGGTAATCCACTTCAGTTGCAGAAATATGAAGTACTGTTGAAATATATTTCTGCTTGGTTTATTCTTTGCTCTCAAGAGGATAGGATGCTATTTCAGTTCCTTTAAAGAAGCCCAGAGAATGAAAAGCAAAACATCAGGATAAATTATGCTAAATGGTGGACTAGACCCCAGAGGAAATCATGCTTCTGTGGTACAGAATTCTTCCATTTATCTTACAAATGTTATACCTAATATTAATTTTGTAAAGAGAAAGCATTCAAAGATTCATATGATCCTTTTAATAATAGTTTTAGTGTTATAGTGTTATTTGTCAAACTCATACCATCATAACTTACTTTTCTAGTTTTAACAGACCATTCAGAAAATATTTTTGGCTACTAATACATAACATTTTATTTCACAAAACACAAATAACCTAGTAATTAAACTCCAAAACTTAACAAATAATTGCCAGCAAGCAATTACCATTCAATTAAAGAGTAATTACATGGTTATTTGTGCCCTGTAAAATAAAGCATTACTGAAATCAGTAACGCAATCAATATTTTAGCAGAAACAGGATGCTGCAGTGATGGACCTTTCAACCTGTGCTGATTAAATTGTCATCCAAATAACAGTTTCCTAGTTAAATCACCACGTGTTTATTTGTCTTGATTAATATGCAAATTCACTTCTGATTCTAGTAAGTCTCCTATATTTAAAGGCACAAAAGTAGAGCGCTATCATACATCAACAGTGATGCGTTGTATGTTTCCACTGATTAATTAGATTTTACAAAGTTGATGAATTTCTGGATTTTATGCAATACAGTTGTCTGTGATGAGCATAAAATAGATTTATAAAAAAAAATCACCAAAATAGCCTTATTCCATGTTTTGATTCAAATTAAAAATCCTTGGGATGTCTAGGGAATATGTAAAACTCTGAGAGGAAAGATAATAAAATTAGCTCTCAACAGGAGTGGGAAATAAAGGAAAAACAGACATTAATAAACGATTTCTCAACATTGTACTATATAAATTTTAACTGTCAAATATACTGCTTAAAATGCAGTTTAGTCTCTGACAAATTTAATTCCAAACAAAATACAAAATTGAACAACATTCAGATTAGTTCATTTTTCTCTTTCAGTTAGGGATTTTTGCAGGGGTGGTGTGGAGAGGATTACAAGAATGACTGTAACCATAGTGTTAAATGCAGGTAAAATCCAAAACCTCCGATTGTCTTCACTTTCAAGTAATTGATGACCCAAGGGCTTTTTGTTTTCAGTTTTGAGAGATATTAAAAGAATTTTAATCACGATAGACTTTGAGCTAGCCAATTTATTTGCATTTATTTAGTAAAAATAATAAGATTTCTAAATCTCTTAATGAGAAATTATGTTGTACTTCTCTTAGTCTTCATGGTCTTCACTTGTGACTCTTATACTTTAAAATGTTTTCTTTTTCTTTCTCTATACTTTTTCTTTTTCTTTCTCTATACTTTAAAATGTTTAAACTATAAACTCCTAACAGAAGTAGCATCTAATTTAGAATTGAGTCATTTTCCATTCACAAAGACCTATTAATGGCAAATATAACATTTTTGTAGATTAGAAGCCCAAAGAAACACATTTAAAACTGTTTGAAGCTGATTATTTCTGGTTATGCTTCCTTTGTTAACAATGAGGAAAAGATTTTTCTACTCTTCTTGAACACACAACTTTTAAAAAGAGAGCAGGGTGACAAAAGATTAGGAGAAATAATATTAAATAAAGTTAGTATTTTTATGCTAATAACATTAGCATTTATATGCTAATATTTACATAATTACAAATGATATTTTACTGTCCCCAAAGATAATTTCACGTGCCTGTTCTGTTTCTGTATTAGCAATTTTCTCTGAATTGTGAAGACTAATCAGATTTTAAATAGTAAATGTGAAATTTGTGAAAATTCTAGACTTCATAAAATGATAGGAAGCATGTTAGGTACTAAGAGTGTTGAGATAGACAGGTGAGATTTCATTGCTTGGTGGTGCCAGCCCCAGCTCTGACAGTGGCATATTCGCGTCACAAAGTAAATCCCATCAAAATTTTGAGATCTACTAATGTTTTAGTTTCCTTTGTATATTATTAAAAAAATAAGATTTAGAGCCAACATTTGTGTCCTGTCTCTATAAAATTTCTGATTTCATGCTTAAATAAGAATGACAGAAAGTTTATTTTTAACCAAACAGGACTGGAATTGTTTTGGTTCCGATATGATACCAAAGTGCTTTCTTTGAGTTCTGGGGTCCTCCCAAGCAAAAGATTTTGATTCATGATGGGTGATGTGCTCTCTGGTCATCTTCAGGCCATCTAGCTGGAAGCGCTGCAGACTTGGCAGTAGTGTATCACGGTGCTGGGTGGCTTTTCGCTTACTTTCCTTGGTTGAGAACCAGACATGCAGCATTAAAGCTCACATGTAAACTAGAGAACACAGTGTTAAAAGACCCAAACGGTTCTTCTGCAGGTTTTGTGTGAGTGACAGTCAGTCAGCTGTAAGTAGTGTCCAGCCTTGAGTTTTTAATTTAAAAGCTAACATTAAATGAGAGATAAAGGACTTTGATTTTATTTGAACAGAATCAGCTGGGAACAATTCCATTTGAATTATTATGGCTACAGCTGTATAAGTAAGACCAGAATCTGGCCTCTGGTAGTTACTGCTTTATAGTAGCATTCACTAAAAGGGTGTGAGTAGGTTACAGGTATGGTGCTTTTTTCCCTTTTTTTCTTCAGAGACTATCACCCTCCTCCCCCAAAAGGACCACAGTCCCAAAGACACCAAAACCCAGAGAAAACTGTGCTGTGTTTTCCCAGAAGTGCTCGCCTTACTTGTGTAGGTAGGCAAGGTGTAAATGCAGTCAGCGTGACTCTAAAAGCGAGCTAAGTACATTTTGTGTGAACTTCTCTTTCATGATCTCCTAAACCTTTTTTTAAAAACCCTGAGCATTCTGTACAGTGAATAGCCACAGACTTGAGAATTTTACTTCTGCTTGTAGTTTATCACAGAATGATGTGGAGTTGGAAGGGACCTCTGGAGATCATATAGTCCAATCCTTCTGCCAAAGCAGGTCCTCCTAGCACAGGTTGCGCAGGAACTTGTCCATGTTTAGATGGAACTTCTTATTTACATGTTTGTGCCCATTTTCTCTTGTCCTCTCACTGGGCACCATTGAAAAAAGACTTGCCCCTTCATCTTGACACCCACCCTTTAAGTATTTATAGGTGTTGATCAGATCCCCCCTCAGTCTTCTCCAATCTAAAAAGACCCAAGTCCCTCAGCCTTTATTTGTAAGATTGATGCTCAAGGCCCCTAGTCATCTTTGTGGTCCTCTGTTGTACCCTCTCCAGCAGTTCCCTGTCCTTCTTGTACTGGTGAGTCTGGAACTGGACACAGTACTCCAGATGGGGCCTCACCAGGGCAGAGGAGGGGCGAGGAGAACCTCCTTTGACCCTGCTGGTCACACTCTTCCTGATGCACCCCAGGATGCCCTTGGTCTTCTTGGCCACAAAGGCACATTGGTGGCTAATGGTCATCCTGTTGTCCAGCAGGATTCCTTGGTCTTTTTCTCAGAGCTGCTCTACAGCAGCAGTCCTTGTGCAGGGGGTTATTCCTCCCCAGGTGCAGCACCCTACACTTGCCCATACTGAATTTCAGCAGGTTCCTCTCTGCCCAGCTCTCCAGCCTGTCTAGGTCTTGCTGAATGGTGACACAGCCTTCTGGTGTGTCAGCCAGCCCTCCCAGTTTGTATCATCAGCAAACTTGCTGAGGGTATGTTCCATCCCTTCATCCAGGTCATTGATGAAAATATTCAAGAAGACTGGAGCCAGTACTGACCCCTGTGGGGACCCCACTTGTTACAGACCTCCAAGCAGATTCTGTGCTGAGAAAACACATTCCCATCTGATCTGGTAAACTTGGGGGCTACACGTTGCCTACCAGGAGTCATCAGAGTCATCGACAGAAAATGTTCTATGTTCACCCAGAATTGAAAGTCCATTGTTTCCCACTTCTTCCTCTGAAAACCCAAATCATGAATAAAACATCTTTTCATAAAATCTTTTAAAACTATTTAATTTCTAAAATGTTTTTCTTAGATTAATATCAACATATGGAGTTTTATGCAAAAAGATTTGTTAGTATTTCAGCTTGAGAAAAGAATGTTTTATAGTTTTGTTGATTGAGCTCTTCTGCTGGAGAAAGCTGCTAATTTTAGCTGTTTGGTAATTTTTTTCAGAGACAGTAAGTGCCAACTAAGCACTTACACATGCATGTGTATAAGCACAGGCTTCTGTAAATCAAAAGAGCAATGATTCTTCCTTTGCTTGAAACCTGCGCATACCAGCCTGTTACTGTCGTTAGACAATATTCTTGTGCAGCAGATGATTTCAGCAGGTGATTTTAATAGAGAATGCATGTGTTTATCTAACTTCCTGAGAAACAAAAATGCTCGTATTTTAGGTTTACTTTATGGTAGCCTAGTGAGTCTGGGCTCTTGTAGTAGGCTTTGCTATGTAGCCATCATAGTATGATAAACAACTTAAAGCATAAAAAAGAAAAATGGAAAAAGTACTGAATAAAATGAAATACCAAATGGACAAACCTGAAGCTAAAAATGGGGGAATGGTTTTATAGAGATAAAATAATAAACCAACAAAATGATTTTGTGCTACTTTGATGTACACTGAAACAAAATAACATGAGCACACAGTGAAAAATGAACAGGTTAATGGTACCTCTGTGTAGTGTTGCTGGAAGCTGTCTTCATTTAAACACAGAGTTTGCCTTACATTGATGGAGGGCTTTGCCACTGTAAGTTGATAGAGTGAAGTTTAACTTAAATTTCTTTGTGAACTAGAAATCATTCTGGAAGTACTTTCTATTCCAACCTCATTCATTGTTGCAGCTTAGTTATTTTATACAAGGTTTCACCGTATTTTGTCAAAAGTGCTATTATTCAACAGAGCAATATTTATTTTGACCAAAGAGAAGCAGCAATGTGTTTCCAAACACAAGGAGGTGGAATTTTTATTAGCTGGCCTGGGGAGGAGTTGATTCAAGTGGTTTTCGGTCTTAAATCTCTGTATGATGATGGCAACTGTGTAATATGATTTCTTGTACACATAGTGATGCCAGGGGTAAATGTGGTAGTTGAAAACAATAATTAAATGTAACACGTCTGTAAACAGACATTTCACATTTTGGATTAAAAACTGCAATCAAAATTCCTAAGCTGGTCAAGGGGCAGTGAGGTTTTTGACAGGTTGAGTTAATATTCTTGGTTTAACCCATCTGTAAAAACTAAAAATCCCAATCGGTCAATAAAGATTGGTCAGTTTTGGAAAAGCTCAGTGTTAAATTGTTGCCACATCCTCAGAAGCAGGCAATTTTCTGCCATGATTCGGAAGGCAAGGCTTAAGAATACGTTGCATTCAAGGTTTCAACTCATCTTTAGGCAGCACAACTTTTAGTTCTCTGTGGTGCAGGTGTGTGGCATAGACTTTGGACCAGTTACTGCTGAGACCCCTCGCCACTAACCTCCTGTAAGGTCATGGAAGTCCTGGATAATGGAAAAGCTTGATTACTGTATGGGTAGTAGAGGTACGTGTAGTTGAGCCTCCTGCAAAGCAGATTGGTCAGTGAGGCTGAGATGCCTGGTCAGCGCTGAGCTGGTTCATAGTGGTGGCTGGAAGCAGCGTGGCTGTGTTTATCCACTGGGGCTGAGCTAATAATTCTGATGCACCCAATCTGAATAGCTCTGGAGTGCCAATAGTTGTTGCATCATTAATCCACAGCCCCTATAAACCATGGCTTGTGAGCTGAATAATGCTTCTAGTTGCATTTTCAAGAATTTACATGTGAATTACACATACATGTGAATTTCTTGAGCTCTATTTTACAGACAGTAATATTAAGAAAATAATATTAATTAGCAAAGTAGTGGTATGATAGTACTAGAAGTATGGGTGGCTTTCTGGTCTTATGGTGCAAAATAAAAAAGCCTTTTAGTTTTCTAGTCGTTTATGTAACTTTAAACTCATGATTGTGTTAACTATAGGTGCTTGTTGACAGTTTGTTGTTAGTTCATTTGAAACTTACACAATTCTTGTATGTTTAATCAATTAATTTTACTTTTTTTGTAGGCAAGAATTCTAATATATTTTTGTGTATCACAGGTGGTTCCTGTATTGTGTACAAATCAATACCATGTGTAGTAAGCAAGTATTTCAAAAAGAAAATACATTTCATTTATCCTCTTATTCCATCAGCTCTCGACCGGGAAGACCCCCCAAACGTTCACTAGGAGTTGCGATACAAGAAAATGCACGTCTTCTGCCCCATGGAGTTCCAGGCCTCTTATCACCAGGACTTATCTCTCCGACAGGTAATAAAATCCATCAGATGATCAGCCTCATCTCTTCATACTGCACAGCAGTTAAAATAAACTAATATTGATCTAACTGCCTTGTCCTTCAGGGTTTTTTCAGGCTTTACCAGAGGTTACATTATTGGATTTTTCGAGTGTTCATGAAAACTCTGTTTTGTTGCTGCAGTGACTGGAATCTAATGGATTTGTAATTTAGTTCTTTATTAATTGTAATTTCCTTACAGGAAATTCCATTAAATGTGTTATTTCAGTAGAAAAAAAAACAAACTGAGAAAATGAACTATTGTCTCAGAGCCCTGTAGCATGCATTTCTTCCTTTCAAATGCATGTGTATTTTAGTTCTCATGGGGTATGAACAGCGTGGCTAACATGTATTGTATCATAACATCATTAATGGATGCTGGGAAGATAGAGAAATGCTTGTAGGATTATAGAAGAAACACTTGAAAAGCAGATAAACCCACATTGCCACAGTGGATTGTACTTCAATAATCTGCATTCAATCTCATAATATGAAAAAAATGGCAACAAAATATGTGAAATTATAAACAAACCCTAAAATAATTTCATGCATAGTAATAATTTAATGCATAGTATTTCATTTCACTTTATTAATTTATTAATAGAGTTTAAATTAAATTTTGTGCTATTCTGATGAGTGTTTTAATTTTTTTATTAAAGGTAAGCTTAGTTTTATAATAAAACTATAATAACAGACTATACTCATAAAAGTAATTGTTTAAATGTTCAACAGGCTTAGCTGGTTTAGGTTTACTGTCAAAATCCATTCTAAATATATTGTATCCCTGTAATAACCAAACTTAGTGAAGTGTTTAGCAGAATATAAAGTTATAGAACATCTTGCAGATGTCTGCAAAAAGCAGAATTAAAAAAAAGATTGTTGATATGAGCATAGTGACTTCTGTCTTCATCTTGCAGATACTCCACTTGCAGAACTTACTGAGCTGCAACTGGCTGCCTCAGCTGTTCTCAGTGTTCAGGGGAGTAACAAAGCTGAGGTCTTTTAGTGTCTCCCAAAACTCCAAACGTCATGAGGACTTCACAGTGAACCAATAACCTTTATCACTGTGGTAGTGGGAATGAATATTCTTAAGCAGTAGTCAGAGAAACCTTACCTCAAGTAGCTAATAAAGTATGAAAGCATTATGCTTAGAGCCAGGTGGCCCAGTTGAGCTAGTGCAACTTCATGTGCTGTTCGTATATGTGGTAGTGATCAAGACCTGGGTTTTCACTCCTATTAGCAGTTTATAAATGAGGGGGGTTTAGTAGCTCTGTCATGTTGCCAGGTCAGGAATTTCATGGATTTGGTGGTATTTATGTTATTACCAGTACACAGGAAAGCAGAAGAGCCACCTTGCATTGCTGTGGTCTTGTCAGAAATGCAAAATATTCCATATTGCTTTTCTACCCTGTGTGTGTTTGCAAACATCAAAGGACATCAAATCATGCAGCCTGTTATATTGATTTAAATTAGGAAATATTTTAGGATGCAGTATGCTGAGTATGCACAATAAATTCCATGTCTCTCAGATATTTAAAATATCACAAAGTTAAAAAAAAAAAAAAGATTAATTTTTAGATTGTTCTAAGTTGTTTGTAGTCTGAAGTGATGACTGGGCTATGTCCCACTTTAACACATGGAGGGCTGCATGAGAAGATTGGCCCGGGGGTCTGTTTTTCAGCTGAGGCATGGGGTGGCTGCTTTCATGACCTTGGGAGCTGCCTGTGAAAACCTCTGCATGACCAAGTGCTAAAAGTCACAGAGAACGTGCATCAAGCAGCTGAAAGGGAGTTTTTCAAGCAGCTTGTAGGCGGGAGAAAATGCACATTTCCAGAGCATTGCAGTGTCATGCCCTGGACAAGATGGGTCCCCGTAGATAAAGCAGCCCTGTCACCAACCCACACCAGGGCCGCTTCATGCTGGCGGCCTCTGTAGTCTTGTCACTCAGGAATCAGAGCTCCTGAAGCTTTTGAGTTGTTTTGTCTTGTTCATAAAGAAAGAACAGTGTAAAAGTTGGGGGAATTGCTATGTAAGGAAAGGTGCCAAAAGAGCCACTTGTAAAATCAGTGGGGAGTTGGGCAGTTGTAAACTTGATGGAGCACCTGGGATATGAAGCCTCTGTTATCTTTATTTATACCTGTTTACACTTAGTTACTGACTGCTTTGCTCTGGTTGCCTTCAACACTTTTGCAATTGGATTCCTTCCTTTTGGCTGAACTAAGAACAAAAAAACCAAAATTCTCACAGAAAAGAGGTTTTTCTTTCAGACTTCAAAGTGCTGGATAATAGACTTGGAATAGAAGTTGCAAGGATTTTAACCTGTTGTCTGCTGGCTAAGTTTTAATTTGGTTATTTATGTTCTCACTTGCATATGGTATACTTGGTCCCGACAGTTTTGGCCCCCAGAATTTATATGTAAAACCGAATCTGTTTCCTATCCCTTGCTACCTCCTGCTCAGGGACCTGCCAGCCTGTTGAGACTTTCAACAGAGAGTGCTGTCTGCTCCCATGCAGTGTTTCAAGTAGGACCAGGGCTGGGGCAGAGAATAAGCAGAGTGCTCAGTGTGGTAGGGCTGGATCCATCCCTTCCATGGATGCTGATATGGAGGCAAGAACAATTTATATCTTGGTGACTTCTCTAGTTACCTACCTCCTCTAACTGCAGTGTAATTGCCCAAACCGTTTCTTTTGAATGTCCTGCTTGTCCACTCCTTGGTAATCTCTATCTAATTTTGTCCATTGTTTCCACAGCACAGATATGCAGATATGTTCATGTTAGTCTGCTTACATTGTTCTTAACAACAACAACAACAACAAAAATCAAAATCATACTCATTCTTCAGTGGCTACCTCGTTGTCGAATAAGCCCAATTTAGTGTATGAGTTGTTTTCTTCTTCAGATAAGCTCATTTTAGTAACAGACTTCACATCAGCAAATGCAGCATGCTTTATCCATCCAGTGCATTTTCAGTTTTACCTCCTCTTTAGTCTTCTGTCAAGTTGAAGTGAAGGAGTTTCTGTCCAGGCTTGCTGTTGGTTAGGTGGGCAGGTCTCAAGAATTTGCTGTTTTGGTTGCAGACCTCACAGATCTGTCTGTAGAGGGTATTACAGAGTGATGATTAGTAACTTCCTGCAAACTTGGGTGAGCCATCTGTGTTTCTACTCCTTGAAATGTGCTGTTATTTTCATCACCCATTTGGTTTGTGTCAGCTCAGTTTACATGGTCATTTTCACATAATAAACAGGTAGTTAAATTAGGAATACTGCATTTCCCAGTGCAGAGTAACTTTTTTACCTCTTGGCACAGTAGACTACCACTACTCTTATACAAAGGTAATTTGTGAAGGAGCTGTAACTGAAGCCTTGACTTTTAAAAATATTTGTAGGTACCTTCCACCTATGAGGAACGGGAACATGGGAGAGTTATGATGAGACTAGACCAGCAGGGTGGTTAAAACTGCTGTGAATGAGAAAGATGAAGTGGTGTTTCTGGGTTGTGTGCCACTGGGAAGGGCTTGTGTAAAGAGCACAAGAACTGTGCCCAAACAGCATCCTTCAAGAGCTGATGTTTAAGTACTGTCTGTTTCACGTTAACTTAGGAGAAAGTGTTTTTCTTCTTGCATTCATGTATGAAATGTGGAAATTGGCATGGTGTCCTTGCCTGCTGGGAGGGCAAAGGAAAAATCCTGTATGTCACGGAGGCATGGTCATCAAAGGCTCAGTTCTTCAAACAGTGCAGTGCAATGAAGTGACATTAACAAAAAAAGGCTTTATCTCCTATTGATATACAAGTCTGTCATCAGTATATTTTAACAAGACAGTTGGGACTTATTTATGGAATTGATTTTCAAGGAAGTTTTAGGGTCTGCAGCAGTAGTTTGCTATGTGGAAGGAAGCTGAAATCCATTATATGATCTAAGCCAGTAGTGCAGAAAACTGTTGATTTGGAGTGAAGGTAAAGGAGTAGTTGGATCTTTTGACAGTTAACCAACTTCAGTCCTCCTACGTTTAATTTAGGTCATCCCAGAGAAAGATTAGAAAACCACAATAGGAAGTCTTCATTGCAATTTTTCTCTATTCAATTTGTAGAATGGCTGTTATTTCAATAAAACTGTTTGAGGGGCTGCTCCACTGTGTTTTTAAGGTATTGGACAGAGTAGCTCATGAAGAAAATCATCCTGCCACTAGAACTGTGTTAGATAGTGGCACAGGGCACAAACCTGCTTTTTGGGCCAGGTGTTTTTCTTTTTTTTTTCTAGAGGTAGGATGAGCATCTCTCTGCACATGTGCTGGGAATCCCACAGCTGAAGCTGATGGGGTGCTGGAAGGTCTGGTGAGACTGGGTGCCAGGAAGATGCAATCCTGTTTAAAATATTTCTGTTGCTGTTTTATATTTCTGTGCTTTGGTGTTCAGAGCTGCGGTCAGCCTGGTAGTCCTGATCTGGTGTACGTTGGCCAGGTATATGCCAATTTTCAAATGAAGACTTGACTTTGGCAGCCTTTGCTGGATGGGAGACAGGAGGATTCAGAATTTCAGTGGTTAGGTAGAGGTTCACCCCCAGTTAACTGTTTCCCTACCAGGGAAATCTTTGTGGTGTGTGGAATGACAGTGGTCAGTGCTGCCGTGAGTGTGCAGGATGTCCGAGGCTCTCCCTGGTGTTAATACCACCAATACCTGACCAAACCCACTGCCAGCACCTATCATCAAGTTCCTGTTGTTTTCTTATGCTGGTCTGCCCAGGTGATAGAAGTAAACCGGCTGCATGTTGAAATGTGTAAGACAAACTGCTATTTTAATAATGAGCTAGATTAGTTTCATTCCCTTGAAGTGATCCTTTTTAATTTCATAAACAGACAGTTAAAATAGACAATATCTCATTAGCTGTTTGTCTAGTTTTTAAGAATGTAATAATTAAAATGCTGACCTGTTTAATCAGATGCGAATACTTTTTCATTATAGTTTTGTCTTACAGTTAAGAGATGCTGTTGTGAACAGAATAGTTTCATATAATTAATATTTTAGTGAAATTAATATTTTAATAGCTATATCAAGTCATATTATTGTAGTACTCAAATAAATAGAGTAGCTTACAGCAGTGTGCTAAGTTCGTGTGCTACTTCAATTCAGCGGTGATAGCAGCAGCCACTTAGTCTTCTACGGAAAAGAGAGGATAAACCAGTATTTGCTGCAGTCTTTAGGCACTTTAATTTGGTATATCCTTGTTATAGAAATGAATGAGACTAGAAAGAAGCTTTCAAGATCTTTGTTATCCAAGTTGCTGTTTATCAAGGCGAGGACATGGTCAGCCAGCACAGCTCTGCTGATGCTCACATCTGCCTGCAGGAACTCCCTGGTGCCATTGACCCCATGGATCATCTTATTTCCATTTGAGGCTGCTGCTGCTCCAGTGCCCACCAGCCCCTCCTGGCTGAGGAACTGTAAGAAGTGCTCAGGGTTAGAAGAGAGGAGCCACAGGAGAAGCAAGGATGTTCCCTTATGGAGGGGCGCAGTGCCGCTGGAGGCAGTGAATCTGCTCCACGTGTAGCATTGGCTCAGAGACTGGGGTTGCCAAAACCAGGCTCTGAAGGTTTTGCTCTCTGTGTTGTAAAGCCTGCTTCCAAGAAAGAGCTGTTATTTGAAGAATAACTGTTCACTCAGGGTCACTCCACAGAACATCTATTGACCAGTTTCACCTCTCAGGGTGTTTGATGTAGGGCCGCTGTGGCTGGCAGCTGCTGCCAGGGGTCCCGAAGCCTCTGAGAGCAGGGAGCAGCTGAATGTAACATTTCCTTTCCTTTCCCAGCACGCTTAACTGAACATTTTGGTGTGTTTGCATTCTAATTCTGTGGCTCATTTCACTGTTTACAATTACCCTTTTTTTCCCCAGTTGTCATAGATGGCATTTTAAAGTTCCATTTATAATGAGAAACATATGCATGACTTTGTCATTGTTGGCATTACCTGGCTTGGTAGAAATTATTATTTTTAATCGAAGGCAAACATACTGATTAAGGATGCCACAAGACTCCTCTGCCCATGGGGAATGTTAACAGTTTATAAATTGTTCTTGGTGACAATTCGGTAGTGAATTACTTTGATATATATGGCTAATAAATTAATATGATTAAGTTAATGAGTAGTACAAGTGTTGCCAAACTCCACTCGTCAGGCTTTTACTGCTGCTCCACATTTGCAGCTCTAGCTTCCCCCTGTGGTGAGAGGATCAGTGCTACCTACGCACTGTCATTGTGATAAATGGCATATCCCACAGTGCCCTGCACTCCATCTGGTGTGTCCCCAAAATGAGAAATATTTTATACAAATCACACACTCAGAAGCTCAAAGGATTGTAGAAAGATCTATTTTTTCAAACAATAATAAAAATGCATACATCTCTTTAGCAACTCTTCATTTTTACTGTCATAATGAATGCATATAGCTTTGGGAAATGAAAGCTGGTGTGAGTAACATAGAATAGTTATCCACTACGCAGTAACGCTGACAAATAAGTTACATGCTCACTCTTTATTTTATCATGAAATGTTCTTAGATAAAAAATGATGTTAGAACATCTATTTAACTGGATTTTAAAATTAAAGACCGTGTATGGTGCATGATTGAGTACCACCCCATCTCATGCCAGCAAATTTCTGTGCTGAAGGGAGTATGAATTTGAGTGAATGAGGAATGCAGGATCATATCATTACTCTTTAAAATACAGCCATTCAGTAGAGTTCTGATAATCTAAAACTATACTTGGTGACTATGAGTCACTCGCTTCCTCTCTTTCCTTTTCTCTTTTCATATTATCTTCCTTTAGGGATCCATTTTTAGTCTCTGCTTTATCTGGGTGGGATATTATATTTTTGATAAATGAATAGTTAAAGCTGTTGGGAATTTACTGATTGGTTAACCTTGTTGTAAATCTAATTTACGTATAACTTCAGCTACTAAATATTGTCCAAGAAGTGTGAAACTCAGTAATATACTTTCATTTTTAACCATTTAAATAATTTGATCCTGCTGAGTTCCTACATCTTTTGAGGTGACAAAGTTCAGTCAAAGTGGTCACACGGAGAGAATTAAGACTATATTGTCTTGACACTCTGGGCAGGTCTGTGCTGAATTTATCTTGATTTGCAGATGGAAGGGAACCATTTGAAAAAAGTTGTCCCAAGTATTACAGAGTTAATAAAATGAGTAAGTTTTCCTCTGCCTGTTTTTATAATCTGTGATGTTCTTTCCTACCAGGTTTTCTGTTAGCCTGGTGTCTGAAGGCATTGAGATCTATAATGATGATAATACCTGTCTGCTTCTCTCAGTTGCAACTTTAACTGACTTTGAAACTGTTTTGGCTTCTTTAAATCATGATTAAGAAGAGTCTTAAAAATAGTACTGAGAGGTATGAAAGATTTATCTTCAACACTCTCTGTTTTATGGAGGACTGTTTTGGCAATAACAGCATAACACTATTGTAATTAAATAGTTCTTGTTAGGTTTTATTTTCCTTTACAGTAGCATGATTAAGTTGAACGAATAGTTAAGAGTCTGAACTGTTTCCCATTTGGTACCTTCAGCCAGTATCACAGCAAATATATTTAAATGCCTTATGAGTGTTTGTGTAAGAATTCCAGATTGGCTGCATGTTGTACAGTCTTGCATTTTAATACAGGAAGGTGTTTTTTGGAGTCACTGAAGTTGTGTTGTCATTGAAGAATTTTTACATTGCCCCTAATGGAGAATGGCTTATTGATTTAGCTGGTTACAAGGCCCATCAAATACACGGTAGGGCAATAATGCTCTAGTAGGCAAATCAAGGATCTTCAGATTCTGGACTTGTACCTTGGGGGACATAAGATCTGTTCGTGAGTCTCCATTTTAAAAGAAGCCTGTTTTATGCTAAAAAGAGAAATTGGAATATTGTGGCATACATCATCAGAGATAAGGAGTGTAAATCCTCACTGATAGCTCTGCTCTGCTTTTGGTTTGCGCAGCAGCATTTCAGAAGACCAGTTAAACTCAAAATACCAGCACACATTGAAATTTTTATTTCTTTGACTTTGAGAAGTAATGGTCTGTAACTGTTTAAATAGATGCAATTGTAACTGGCTAATACATCTCCAGTTGCAGAGAAATGTTGATCCATCATCTATTTGCAATGCTAAAACATACTGCATTTACATAAATAATATAACTTTAAGATGCAGTATTCAGTTCTATATTAGAATTAAGTAGTGTGGTTTTCTAAAGGAAAGCTTCCGAAAGCTGTATTTTGGGAAAAATCCTGGTATGCAATACAGCTGCAAATTGTTCAGAAAAAATAGGGAATAAATCTCACTGGATTAAAAAGTAAGCATATGTACTATACTTAAATCCCAAGTATTTGCATACTTACAGTTCTGGTCAGGTATTAAGTACTTTTAATGTAATTTAACAGCTGTTATGCTCTAGTCCTTGTCATACAGACCTCTAGAGTCCTAAGCAAGTGAAATACTTCAGTATGTTTTTAAGATTAGCCAAACAAATAATTCAATTGATTTGGATTCGATTACTTGTTTGCTTAAACAAGTGTTTTGCTACTTATTGTAGTGGTTTGAGAGCGTGTTCCATAAGGTTTTTTTTTGCAAAGTTTAAATCCAGTTGAATTCACCAAATGAAATCAATGCTCGCTTTTGATTTTCCTAGCAGTCCTCATTCTTCTACTGGCTTGTGTGACTAGGGTTTGTGAAAACAAACAACATGTTTTTTGAAAGAAAAAAAAAAATCAGAAAGAACTTTAATGAAACGGGTGCTGACTGGGAAGTCACCTGAGAGATAATGGTTGTTTATTTATTTTTGGCCACATTGAGCAGCTCAGAATGATGGGAGTGGCCTTTACTTGGAAACCAAGGTGATAGGTGGAAATCCTGCTTGTCTGAGGATGATGATTTGCAGAACATTGGTTCTAGTTCTTCCTTCTCCTGGAAATATTTCTTCTGGAGTTGAGGCAGCAATAACAAATAGAAGTTTTTCATTTGCTGCTGCTGATTTCTGCATTAACCTTTTCACTGGTTTTGCAGAGGGGAGAGCTTGGTATGCTGAGAGCAAGAGGGTAGATGTGTTCAGACTAGGCAAATAATGCTGTGTCTGATCAGAAAGGGACAATTTGAGTCTATGAGAAGTAGTGAAAAACTGCCCTGGTAATCTGTGAGAGAAAATTTTGGCATGTTTTTTTATTGACTTACAGAAAATTGAGAGAAGCAAGTTTAGCAATGAGGGCTGCCTCACTGTCCTTTCTGGAGAAGCTGCTTGTACAGCTGATCTCCTGAGGAGCAGACTTTCGCTACGTAGAAAGTAGAGCTGCTGCAGTCGGTGTTTTGTCTCCTGCGCAAGAAGAATGTACTCTTCTTTCAGCCTGTACCAAGTAATAAAATATGAGGCCAAGTTCTGGAAACAAATTAGGATTCATGATGTAAAGGAAACATCTCTTGCTGAGCATATTGAAGAGGTGCATGTTTTTATTTTGAAGCTAGCACAACTAAAATAGATTTCATTGTCTGATAATTCTCATTAAGTGACTGGGACCATGTTCAGATTTCACCGAAAATGTATTTGTATAGTATAAAATATTTTATCACAGTCAACATTAATTGGTATAAAGACAAACAAGCTGACTTAATGAGTATAGTATTATACACCATCCTTTTGCTGAAGAGAGAGACCTATTCAGTTTGCAGAGAGTCATGCTGATAGCAACTGGCATTGCTGCTACTGTCTTGTACCTATTTTTAAGATAAATGTAGGATCACAGGTCTGGAGGATTCAGACTAGTAACTGAATTCATCCTGAAAATTTTTTGCAAAGAAAAATAATTCCTAGAGCTACCAACCTCCTGTGACTTGAATATGAAAAGCTTTACTTCAGAAAGGGAAGCATTTTATGTAATGCATGCCTGAATGTAAATGACAGACATTTTATTAGGAAAGGAAAACCTTTATTAAAATATAATGATCTACATTGTTTTTATGTAATCTAATGAATTACAGTAGAAGCCTGAGAAATGAGCTGGAAAAGGTAGAGTACTCTCCCATGAAAGCAAGCTACGATAACCTTTTTGTAATTCTTTAACATGTTGAAAGAGTATTTCTACACAGACTTATTAAATTAAGTAAGGTCACCTTTTCATTTTATTAACAGATTTGGTTTGCCAGATCATGGACTTTGATTCTGGAAAATGTGGATGAATCATGCAGAAACATATGTCAAGTAGAAAATTGGTTATAGAATGTTAAATCATTTTGATATACATAATATCTTTGTTTTTACCATTGCACAATTGTAAAAAAAAATATAAAATGCTTAATTACTGTTTTTCACATTTGCATATTGATTGGATGTGCTTAAAAATGGTATTTCTAAGTGGATTGCCTCTCCTGACTGGGGCAGTCTCAGTCTAATATTTGCAAAAAGGGAAAGAAATGTTCTTTTCAGTACTAATACAAAATTCTGTTGTTTTGACATGCAGTATGCAATCATTATTCTGAAAGGTTAGCTATAAATAATAACCAGTGAAACTGGTCATATGCTTAAAGATGAGCACATATATTGCATTTATCTGCCTGACTCCAGTTCAGCAAAGCAGGAATAAAACTGACATGCAAGTTGTTCATATGCATTCCCAAATCTCTGCATGTATATTATAGTCTTTTCATGTTATCTATCTATCTATCTATCTATCTATAACAGGAGGAAAATAGTTTTTAAAGCAAGTTACATAAATTTAACAAAAAATCTTGTTGTAATTGTTTGTGAAGAATTTCATAGTAATTTCTAATTATGACAGCAAATGTCATTTATATTTCCAGTCTCTTGAAAATCTTTTCTGTATTCGCATGTCACCTTTGTTGTTTAAATAAAATCAATGCATAAGCATATTGCTGTGTGTGTAACAGAACTCAGAGAACACCCCATCAGTAGCCCCAAACTTTATGTAAATAAGGGGGTTAATGGATAATTATTTTAGTATTGCATAAATCTCACTATCATTCACGGCTCAGTAGTTCTGCACACATATGCAGAAAACACTGTTCTTGCTACTCCCGGCATGCAGGCGGGGTGCAGCAGCGTGCAGTTGACTTGGCCCTGACAATCACAGAGCAGGTGACTTGATTACACTGAAATCAGGCAGAAAATGTCCTCTTCTGGCCACTCGAGTGAATCAGTCAAATTACCGAGTGGCAAAACTAATTCTATGCCTTGGGCCATCAGAGCTGCCACTTCCTATAAGTCAAGCCTTCACTTAGTGTGAAATTGTTTTTTATTTTATTCTCTTTCATTTATTATGCTTATTTCAGCTAATCCACTTAGTGAATATGAATTACTCAGTATATTAAAGCTGCTTCAGATGCACAGTGTTCTCATGCTTTAGTGGTGAAATATGAGGACTGCTGTCTTTCCAGGGACTCCCAACTGTTCTGACCTATGCAGTTAAAATAGTATTTCAGTTTTTCAGATGAGAACTTGAATGAGGAGAATAGTTTGAACATGATTTAAAAGTACTTAAAAGTGCATATGGTTGAGCTTTCTTTTAAGAGCATAGATAATTCAGATGGGTCACATTTTTAAGAGCTAGAAACATATCTGCAATGAGTTGTAGGCTATTAAGTTCCCATTAATTTGAAAGAGTTTGATGGAAAAAATATTCCCTTGGAAAGCGTTGAATATTGTTTCCAACATTAAAATGTTGCCTTTAATTCTGGCAGAAACAAAGCTGAGATCTGCTTAAAGCACTCATACAGGTGATAGACCGTAGGCAACACTTGGGTATGAATTCTGTCCAAATGGCAATCCTTCATTTGACTGTGCCCTCTGGTACACTGCATTAACATTTTGCAATAAAAGGAGCAAAACATATGGAGTCTTTTATTTCAAGCAAAGAAAAATCAAAAAGAACAATGAGAACAAAAAGTAAAATGCCTGTGGTGGTAGGTAAGGGATGTTACAGGGGAAGAGCTGCAGCAGAGGGCATCACCTTTGATAGCATCTAAATATAGGTCTCCTATATGTATAATTATAAAAACAGGTAGATGTGCATGCGTCATATGTTAAGACAAAGAGGCATGATTCAAGAGAAGCCAGATAAATTGTTTTAGGTCATATTCACACAGTACTTTGAGCTAACATACATCTTGGGAAGATGAGGGAACTTGAATGGTGGAAGGAAGTAAGCAGAGCCTCAAAAAGAGAAGTTGAAAGGATCATACTGTGATTAAGATGGATGCTTTGCTGACAATGTCAGAGCAACAGCTGCTAAATCTAGGAGGCACTTGAAAGAGTCTCTCTATTTTGTTATATATGGAAGTCAATAGGTTATTTGGGCTAAGAACACCCTATTATTCAAATTCAGCTGACCCAGAAAGCCATGCCATCTTTCAATGGCAATTCAGAGGGCTTTGCCATTTAGATAGTGGTTTTGGTATTTCCCAATACAAAATTGTTCTGTGTTGTCTTGTATGACATATGGATATATTGATCTCAATTTTTTTCCCCCTGAAATGTATTAGATTAGTCTCTATTAGGCTCCAGAAGGTTATTTTGTGTTTGCAGCTGGCTTAGATTGCTGAAAACTTCTCATCAGAATCTCTCTTTCAAATCTGTTAAATACCAAGGAAATGTCCTGTAAATTGTTTTGGCCTTCCTGTTTTGGAACTGCTTCATTAAAATTTTTAGTTGCAGATAATATTTCTTCATAGTAGCTTATCAGTCCTATGTATAAGCTAAGCATGAATCCTGATCCAATTGAGAATTTTTATTCATTGATGGAAAGTTTCCACTATATATTGTGCATAGGAAGATATCGCGAGAATAGTTTTTTGGCCTGTTGATATGGACATGTCCTTCCCTTCCTCATGTGTCTCTCTTGATCTCCGTTTTTCATTGCATCATATTACTCTGCCTTTCCTTTTTATTTTTTTGCCCTTGACTTTTATGTCTACACTACAATTTGTGTTGACCTTGAAGTTGCCCTCAATTAGCTGAGCCATTTCAGTATCATGGCCCACACCAAAATCCTCCACAATGTGCTTCTGATTTGAAAAGCGGTGCCATCCTAGAAACTGGTCTGTGACCATTTTTCTTTTCCTTTCAAGTTAGTGTTTATTTCCAGGCAATAAAGAGAAGGAGTGATACAAAAGAGATAGAAATCAGAAGCAATAAATCATAGGATTGCTTCTGGTAGGTTTCCTGTGCTCATGCCTGCAGTGTCTGTGCCACCTGCAAAAGGAGGAGGATTAGGAAAGGTTTGTATGAGAGATAAATCTTACCCCTGAAAGTTCACGAAACCTCACAGGATCCAAAGGATGGCTGCCAGGGATCAAGATCAAGAATTTGATGAATAATGGTCTGTTAGTCTGGCCCCATGTTTGACCCTAAGTAGGAAGCGAGTGTTAAGAGTGGCTGGATTGCAGTATGGTTGGGGTTTTTTGCCATTGATAACAGAAGTTCCAAGACCCTGCTTGTTTGTTTTCTGCTGTGGCTACACTTAGCTGCGTGCCATGCCCTGTGTATGGAAAGCCAGCGTTGGCCAGCTTTCTTCAGCTGTTCGAGTTCTGTATTGGAATTTGCTCTCTGGACAAAGTTCTGTACTG
Organism: Jacana jacana; assembly: GCA_013400555.1. NCBI lineage: Eukaryota > Metazoa > Chordata > Aves > Charadriiformes > Jacanidae > Jacana > Jacana jacana. Next base: position 38,897 of record VZTM01029747.1, on the reverse strand, counting down.
GCAACAAGCCTTGGTATCTAATGGCTAGGTGGGGAGTGGTTTTGACTTGTGACAGAGATGAGGATAGTTTGTGATGTTATCATAAAAGTTGTAGTATTATCAAAGGATGACCTTTGATTTCCCTGGCTACTTTCTGTTCTTTCTCTTATCATACATCTGGTATTTTTCTGCTTTTCGGATTCTGATCTGTGGAGCAGCAATGGTCCAAAAGTGTATTTATGTAACATCTCTCTAGAACTTCTGCACCAATACAGTGAAAATAACAATGAAATCAAAGTAGTTTCCTATGTAGTAAAATACTGCTTAGTTTCAGGATCTACTACCTACATATTTTTAAAGATTAAGATGATCAGCCACCACATTAATTGAGGAACTAGTTGGTCTTGGTAGTGAGTTAATTTTTTTTCTGTTGTCCTGTTTTCCAGCTCAAGAAGATCATACTTTAAAAGAATAGGTGAACTGTGATATCTAAAGACTCACACGTCACAGGTGGTTTTGCTAGATGACAGCCAGTAATATAACTCCAATACTTGTATCTTCTGCATCATCAGATTCTGTTTTTATACACCTGTAAAGTAACAAATGGAAATTCTGCAATGGATTTTGTGGGATGCCATTCAGTTGCAATTGGAAAGACAGTTGTATATCATGGTGAAATGATTTTTCACAAATACCAGCTATGGTGTTATAAGCATCTCTTTCAAGATGCTATCAAAAAACAAGACACTGTTTTAGCCTCATCTTAATTTTTAAATTTATTTTCACCTTTATGGAGGCTTTATATTTTATTTTATAAAACAAAAGTCACTTTTTGTGTTTTGATAACTAAAGCCAGTCAATCCAGACTTCAAAGTGTGTCAGTATTTAGGATTGATAAAGTAGTCCATGTTTGCTTGTTGCTACACATTGACAAGAAATGGCATGAGATCTGATCTAGTCCTAGATAATTTTTTTTCTAGCACTCGCATCATGTTCCCCTGCATACATTTCTTTAAGTCTTAGTAACACTGGGTTTCTAGTGTAAATATTTGTAGTTTCCATCTCACTTGGAAAATTTTCAAATTCCAGATTACCTTTGCAGTTAAATAGACTAGATGAGAGTGGTTCATAAAGACATAACGTTTTGCAGCGTTATTTGTATTAAGGGGAATTCAGGGACTCGTGGCAACTTTTTCAAGAAAAGTACTTGGGATGACAGTAGTTATTAAGGATAGTACAGAGCTGGTCGCTGGTCACGTCTTGATTTTAGAAGGCTTTCAGGAGAAGCTGTCCTGAGACATGGGTTGGTGTTTTGCTGGTGGCTAGATGTGGACAGAGCATGGTGGTGGACTGGGATGTTTGGTCTTGATGCATGGTCTGATTTGTTAGCCCATGATGTCTCATCTTTTATATGATGTTCTGTGAGAAGAAGACAAATGTCTGTAGTAACAGGGTTAATCTAGGTCTTCTCTAGCTTCAGATGATTATCTGAAGAAGGGTTCTGCTGGTTAGGTAAACTTCTGGAAGAGGGTGTTGAAATGACTGAATGTCTGTGAAAATGAGAACTTGGGCTATAGCTAAATGTTCCCTTGTGTGTCTTGCATTCATGTGAAAGTACAATGCAGTCTTTTATTTTCTATATTTCTTTTTTGTTCTTCACTGTGAATTCTGTTGTTGAGAATTAGCTATGTAATGTATGCACTAATCAGATTAGCTTGATTTTTCCTTTTGATAGTAATTTCTTATTTTATCAATTTGAGGCATTCCTTCTGATCTCTGGGGAACAGTGTCTATAAGCAAAAGGGAACTGAAATATCTTCCCCGGGTTTGTTTTAATTTTGCTTAATGGATGAAGGAGATGAAAGGCAACATCTTCCCCACAGTTCTTTAACATCAGAACTTGAGAGTAATTAAGGGATTTGAGGTTCTTTTTTGTATAAATTGTTTTAAGAACTGTTTCAGACACCTTCTAGATGGAGGAGCGTTGCTCCTGGAATGTGAATGATCTGGGATCATCTCAGGACTTTCTGGTGTTCGGTCCAAATTGTGACATTTTGCTGTATGTTTGGGTTCTGAATATCAGATGTCTTTCGTGCTTCCAGTCATCTAAGATGGTGTCAACAGCTGGATTATGCTATGTGGAGAATGAGGATTACTTGATAAGTCAACATATGTGAAGTACTTAATTGACTGTAAGTGTATATAGTACAGTGAGGCTATGATTATTAGTCATGTCTTTAAAAAAATCTTGCACTCAATTTCAAGGCATTCTGTCTGCGTAAGAATAGTGAGAGCGGACTTTTATGTTGAAATTGTAGAAAGCTAATGTAGATTAATTAAAGTTACAGTTCCTCAAAATTTGTATTGTATTTGGGATGTCACTTCCAGTAAGCTTTTTAAAAATGTAGTGGTGTAAATGGAAAAGTTTCAGCAAATATTAAATGCAACAATGAAGACTTTTGTTCTTCTCATTAAACCATTTCTTGATGTTTCCCTGTAGATTTTTGTCTAAACACTTGCTAATCCCAGAGCTCTGACAGGCAAGGCCTGCTGAATTAGGCCAACCACTGCTACAAATAGCTACTGCACATGAAACAGTAATCAGTGCTTTCCAGTCTATTATTAGATTAACTTTGTAGGGATTGCTTTTTTTCTCCTGTGAGTTGATGCATAAATGACATGCTTTACCCTCCAATAAATCTAACAGCAGAGTGGCTATGACATGATGTTCATACCCCTTAGTCCCATGACAGATTATTTTTGATTGCTGCAGAAGTTTACAGCAGCTTGAAACCATTAGAATTTAAAGGCATCATTGAAATTTTACAGCGTACCTGACTCAGACACAACAGGGCTAGTACTGTGGGAAGTTTGCAGCGTGTTGGCTCCTCGTTGTGATTACCCATCACAGAGAGTCTTAGACTGATCCCCAGCTGTCATTTAGAGGAGGTAGAACCTCTTAGGGCACTACACCTTCATGATCTCTGCTTGGAGAATGTGCGCTTCTGTGCAGGATCATTCAGTGCTTGAAACTTTCACCTGGAGGTAGTCATAACAGCTGAACACGTGTGCAGACCATGGTATACACACAGTATTTCATATACTTGCATGGATGAACACACTGCAAAACATTTGAAGCTTTGTTGCTTGTTAACCTTTTAAAAGATTTTTATATTGCAGATAGTCACTTTTGTCCCCCACTGAGCAATGCATAGAAGTTTTCATTGTTTAAAGGTGAAATTAGGTTTTAGTAGCATATATGTGCTTTTAATAGTGTTCTTTTTTTCCAGATGTAAGAACTTTGTTTTTTCCCGATGAAACCCAGATAAAGTTTGAAAAGCTCAAGACTCTTCAAATCCAAGGTGTTTACTACTATTTATATCTTATGTGAATGAATGACTGTACTTGGTTGTGGTTCTAAACTGTGTTAACTTGTTGTTTCATACAGCTGTCTAAAACTTGCTGCTTTTAGACGTAAGAATCACAACTATAAAATTGCCATCTAACTTAATAGGAAGTTACACATTTATTTCCATTGATTTTTATGTGTGTTTGTACATACCTAAATAGCATCACATCAAATTGAGTTTTCCATATTTCCAAGGTGTAGATTTCTGTAAGTCTCTCAATATATTTATGTTCTATGTACTCCCTAAAAATTTGTTTTAGAAAACTCTATGTCTTTTACATCTAACAGCTTTGGTTTTTTGTTCTGGACAATGTGATTGAACCTGCTTCTGTGTTTAACTTCTGTTCTATAATAGGTATGTTGAGCAGATTCAGGTCAATGAATCTGGTACCAAGTAGAGAGCTAATCTTAACACTGATCTGCTGTAGCCTGACAGTTTTATATTTGACAAATATTCTTTTTCAGGAATGGAACCATAGAGAATAAAATATGAAGACACTATATATGATTGATATTGTTCATAGACAGATATGAAATGCTCCGAAGAAAGCTTTAAGATATTTGCTCTAATTAGGCTACCTTTTTTTCTTAAAAAAAACCAACCCAGAACAAACCAGAGGTTTAATAGTTAAAATGGATCGAGTCCCCTAGTAAGTTCTTTTTGGAAATGGGATCCCAGTTCCACATATACTGTGGTCACAGGCTGGCTTTTTCTGAGTACTCTTGAGCATAACTGTCCTTTTCTGTTTCAGAGAGAAAATAGAACAGGAGGTGACAAACACTTTTTTGTGGAATTCTGAAGCGCTAGAGTTTTATATAGCAGTGTACTTAGAATATTTTTGGAAACAGGGCCGATTTTATTAGCGTAAAATACTTATGGCTTGAAAAGAGAGTAATTAAAAAAAAGTACTGAGAAGGCATTTGGAATTTCCAAATGTGAACTTTTACTACAGAACCTCAAGCATTAAAATCTATGCTTATTAGGTCAGGGAAGAGAATTGACACATTCTGCCCCCAAGCACGTGCTCAATTTGGTCTTATTAGAACATCTTGAAATTTGCTTCAGGTATTTACAACAGCACTCTTGATCAGGTTTGAGTCTCGTCTCTCTGATACTATTTACTTGCATATTCAAATATCTGAGCTGCCTAATTTCAGTCTAGTTGTAGCTGGTCTGCATGCACACTGTTGTTACAACAGTATGGACAAGGCTGAGTGGTTTTTATGTTGCTGTGCTCGGGAGGGATCTCTTTCCCGTCTCTCAGTATGGGTATTTCTACCTATTTTGTGATCTTAAGTTTTATAAATGATGATGAAATTACAGTCGGTTAAGGTCTGTCTTGCAGAACCTTCTGCAGATTAAATAAAAGGTGTTGACAATACAGGGAATCATACAATTTAAGAATTAGGCCATTTTTCTTCTGACCTGTGAGGGTCAAAACTGAAGGGAACTGAGGATTAATCCATTGTTTATATCCATATGTAACCTACATGTGGATTAAATCTTCTCTGCACCTGTAGTATAACATTTTCCTCATGCTACAGAATAATACCTTAACTAAAACCACAGCAGCTTTCTAATGACTTCAAAGAAGTGAAAAACCACATTCAGGTTGAAAGCATTTTATTGTTTGTAACTTTTAGCATAGTGCATATTTGATGTAATAACTGATGAGTTTAGTAGAATAATCTCTGTTACCATATGCAAGAAACATGCTTCATAAGTTATATCTATCTTTAAGAACTGTTAACTTCTATAGAATTCACCGCAACAAATCATTCTGGGAATGCTCTATACTTGTGTTTTCAATTGAGGTTCCAGTATTTGGTTGAAGTGTCTTCTGTACTTCTATCATCTCCTAATTTCCTTCAGAGAAAAGAGAGAACAATCTGCATGTTGGGTGGGAGGATGAGGGAATGCTAATTGAAACTATGTAATAAAAAGGTAATTTAGCAAAACTATTAGTTTTTAGTTTTTTACTCTTTTAAGCCTATTATTTTTAAAATAACTTCTGTATTAAAAAGGCTGTAAAACTACACTTGAAAGTCAGCACATTGCATCGTAATTCTCATTTTCCTTTGCATGAATAGCAAAATCTTTATAAATTGAGGACTAAAATTAATTGAATACACTTCAGTTGAACATTTTTATGTTTCTGTTTGAATTAAAAAAGGATATTGTAGACTTTTGCAAGAACATTTAATGGTTTCTAACATTGACCACACCTCGAACACAGTACAGGAAAAAAATGCTGATGGAGAGAAACAAAAACTAAGAACAACTGTTAATTAGCATTATATGATTTACAGCTGTGTCTACTGCTGTAATGTAGTTGCCCCTATCTATTGCTACAACATAGTTCTCCATCCCGTAAAAAACCACTATCGGCTGCTGGTTTTTTCAGCCTTAGAGCCAGCACCTTGCAGCAGTTTCAGCATGGAGCCCTACTGCGAGCAATGGACTACAGGCTTCACCCAGGTAATTTAGTTTTGCCAGGTCACTTTAAGCCGAGTTGGTTCATCCAAAGGCCTCACAAGGAGGGATTTTATATTACATTGGTAGAGCAGAAGAGTTGGCAATCAGGAAAAGAGGTGTCAAGACCAGAGCTGGAGAGCAGAGGGCTGCTGCTGCTGCTGCTGCACGTCGCAGCTGCTGGCACTCCTAGCTTTAGGCAAGTAATGTTGTGTTTTGATCTATCTGACCAAGAAACTGAATGAGGAAAAAAAGAATCTGTAGGCTAAGGTGAATCACAATTGGAATTGGTTGTTCGTGGTGTGATGACTTGGTTTGGGGTTTTTTTCGTTGCTTTTGTAAAAAGCCAGTTCTTACTTTGGGGTGTAATAATAATGTGCAACTCTGCTGGCATGTGCATTTGCAAGGGAAGCCTGTGCTGTAAAACTGGGTGTAGAGAGAGATTAATATCCCACTTGCAGAAAGAGGTAGATTCTCCTCACTTGTTAGAGTTTGTTTTAGAGTTTTTTAGAGATTGTTTCAGAGTTTAGTGGTATCTCTTACACTGCATTAATGAATTCCCATTGTTATACACAGTGGGCGATACACCATGAGGTGAGGTGGAACTGGGCTGTGACAAATAGTCGCTGTAAACCACAGTGGATGGCAGAATGTAGACTACAAACAACTTTTTTGCATCTCTGAAAGGTACCAAATGCTTCTTGAAACCCCAAGAGTGTTGCTTGGGTTTTTTTTTTCCCAGTTCCTCAGCTAGAAGTGGGGTTACCTGCAATTTCTGAGCCAATACTATGGGTTAAATATTATTTACTATTTCTGTCATATCGTGATTGTCAACGGATGGCAAACTCCCAGTGCCTCTTTTTTTCCAACACTGAGTATAGCTACAATCTGTTTAGTATAATAGAAATCACAAGATAACCTAAATATGTTAATTAGAGGACATAGCAATCAAAGATGTTACCTTCTAGTCATTGTTTCTAGTGGTTGAAAAATGTTGTGATTAAGTATTAATCCTGCTCTGTTATCCTGTAACTTCCAGAAGTTTTATGGTTTTCAGGAAATCTAACAAATTCAAAAGTATAAATGACTATAGCAACAAATGTAGAAGATGATATTTGGTAAAACTAGGATACTCATATAAATAATGTATTTTCATAGGATTTTGTTAATTTAACTAGCACAATTGTTTGTAGCAAAAACTTGTCATTATTAATGACAGTGAATTAAAAAAAATATTAGAATTCATTAAAACTCATTCCTGACATTCTTGATCTGAAGACTTGGAATAATGCCAGTTTCTTAAAGCATTAAAAAGATTTCTGAATCCATAGGTAAAAGGTCTCCATTAGCAAGTCTGGTATTAAATCATACCACAAGATACCAGTTGGGAAATTAGTATATAAACTTTTTATTTCCTGTTGATGTTTATTGTATTCTCTAAATCAATACGCACATATATATTTAAAGCTACTGAATAATTGATAGTCATGAACTCTTTTTGCATCACTGTGTGATGCTTTAATGACTTTTAGGTGCAGTTACGTTTTGAAATGATGCTGGGTCTTTTGAAACAGTTTAAGTAGTTTACTGTGTTTACACCTGTGAATGCTGTCCATACCAGATGGCAAGTTAAAAAGATACAAACCCTGTAACACCCTGTTCGCTGCCCTTAGGAGGGCAAGGAGCTTTTTTTTTTTTAGATTGTAGTCTTGGCATTTTAGTTCACCTCCACTAGGCTCCTGAAAATGAGCAACGATGCTCTTCTTCATAAGAATCAACAGCTGCTTCCATTCCATGCTAGGAAGAACTGTGAGAGGTTCACAGAAGTGGAGCCTATGGGCTTGGTTGCAGCTGTCTTCTAGGTGTGGTCATTAGATAGAATCATAGAATCATAGAATCATAGAATCATTTAGGTTGGAAGAGACCCCTGGGATCATCAAGTCCAACCATCAGCCCTACTCTACAAGTTCCCCCCTACACTAGATCTCTCAACACCACATCTAATCTGCTCTTAATGTCTCTGCCTTCATGCAGTCCTCCTTACTGCTCCCCTTTGGAGACCAATTGTTGCCTCATATGTCCAGGCTGAGCTGCTCAGGACACCCTTTCTTAACTTTTTTCATTCAGGTTAGTTGAACAAATTAACATATTTTTGAAGCCCATCTTTGAGTTAGAGGGCTACTGCAGGGGTAGCACAGCTGAGACGTCTGACAGCAATGTCATAGGGAATTTGATAATGTGTGCCTGCTGGGCGTCTAGGTGGATACTTCCACAGCCTGTAACACTGCAGCCGGAAAGGATAGCGTTAAGATCACAGGTGCTGCATGTGCCCTTTGCTGTCTGGGACATCACACAGGGCAAGTAGGTGCGGCACAAAACCACGTCTTCTGGAGTAGCAGCTGCTGCCAAGTAGGATGTATTAGGACACACCAAACCACTGGAATTTTCTTAATCTTAGGCAATAGAGTGTAGAATGAATATAGTTTGTATGTATTGCTACCCAAAGTATATTGACAATTATCTTTAAAGCAGCTCATCCAGGATTTTACAAATACCAGAAAACATCAAACTACAGTAAATGTAGTTTGTACATTTACTACAGTAAATGCAGTAGTAGGCTCTCACTGTATTCAACCAGTAAGTAATAAAGGAAATAATCTATAGCAGTTTATTATAGTAGATGGATTACTTTGCCTTCTTGTTATCTTTTTAAAAAAAGCTTCTTCTAATGACTTCTAATTCTTCTAATGACTTTGTGCTCTTAGGGTTGCCATGGGCATAAGACTAGCAGGGCTAGAAAATACCATGTGTTCACAAGTTTGCCCTGCTAAAAGATCTGAACATGAAACACGAACATATGAAACATCGGAGATGTGTCCATTTAGCATGCACAAAATTCTGATACTTCATTGACATCTGTCTTTCATGCATGTATACGCTTGTGCCTGCACATGCGCAGTGCAACACCTCCTGTGCCTTTGCCTGACTGCAAAGGGAAGTGACATGTTCTCTCCCAAGCACACTACTCTGCTACTTACAAAACATGCTTGTGCTTGTATGTGTGGGCATGTGAGCATGGGCATGTGTGACATCCCTGTGTACACACACAAGTTGGAGCAGTGTTGACAAAGCCTTTCTATTTGCTATCAATTATAAATGCTGGGATTACCTGGGCGATTGTTTTCTCAGAATGCCATAATGTAATCTCAAACCTAATACTCCAACAACCATGCACTAATTAAAACTGCAATTATATTTTTGCTCAAACAAAACGACTTAATAAACATTATCACAAACTGTTTACCCTTCCCAAAAACAATTTATGCTCACTAATACAATTTCCCATTAAAACTGCTGCCAGGTAAATTAAAAACTCTTGAAATAGTAAGTAAGTGGGAAATTAATTCAACAGTTTAATCTAGAGCTAATAACAGTTGCAAGCTCAGAAAAAGATTGCTACAGCGGGGAGTTAATTAACAGCTTATTCCCCATTTGATAAAAGTAATCCACTCTAATTCCAGTGTAATTTACCTCAATGTAATATAAAACCACAAGCTGCTTCTGGTGCTAGTAATTATTAGCCTTGTCCTGTGGCCACATTGACAATAAAAGTCAGCAGTATCTTAATAATAAGAGGCAGTCTGCTAAATGCCCACAATTAAAGATGTAACATGAAATCCTGAAACTGCAACAATCATGTATATTGCTAAACAGACTGGAGGTGTGATTTCAACAGAAAGGAGCATGTCTAATTGCTGTCCCTAGTTCTAATAGCCAGGTGTGCCTTTCATAAACCCAGGTTATTCTCTTGCAGTAGGTTATTCTAATAAAGGCACTGGGGATATAGACTATAAACAGGTCTGCTTGTTGTTTCAACTTCTGAGAGAGCCAGTGTGAGTGCAGTTTTATTATTTTTCTCTTTTATGCAAATGAAATACAAAGTCTAGAGCTCTTGACCTGATATATCAAACTGGGATAATAAATTCAGCTTGACTCTTGTGGCCTCAGCTATATTGAAGTCTGTATTCCTTCCTTTTCTTTTTTTTGTGGGGTTAAAACCGAGGATCAGATTTTATACATTCATGTATATATGCATACACACCACACATGCACGTACACAAACACATATATATAAGCATTCATCTATACAAATATAGGAGAAATAAGTTTTAGTACAAATTTTCATGTTTAATTCCAGGATAAGATTTTCTGATAGCTATTTTTCTTTGCTCTTGAGCAGTCATGGCAGCCTATCAGCTTGAACTTTAAGTGTTGCCAGTTTTTTTAGTTTGGTTTCTGACTATCAGGCAGACTCCCTGGTTGACTTGCATGATGCGTTCTTGACACTTTGGCATTGTCACTGATAGAAAGATGTCATAGTAAAGATAACAATAATTTAGTAAACTGTAAGCACAATATAACTTATTTGCGTGAAATTAAAACACCTTTTTAATCATACGCATACTGATGCTTGAAATAAGAAATGTATGGCGTTGTTTTAATCCATTGGTTATTAACAAGGGGTGAGTGGTTTTGATTTTCTGCTGTTACCTAAAACATTCGTTTACAAATTGTGTAACTTTGTTCTGGGGCTTTGATGGATTGCTTAGAAATAAAATTCTTGCTGAGCAGGCTCCACTGGATAGCAGTTGCTGTCCTCAAACCGGGACGTTAACAAATACATCTAATGGGGGTTTTTATATTATTCTAAGTAGGGAAAGAATTAAGTTTAAAAGCTAACTCTGAAAATAGAAAGCAAAGGTTCTAGAATTGTACACTTACGCCGTTATAAAAGAGTCAGAACTGCTAACAAAGATAAAGTGATAGTTTGGTTATGGATACTGTATTCTTTCCTACATGTTCTTAAAGACGTGGTTTTTCTTGGGCTAGTGCAGAGACAAGAATGTTTAGAACAGAATTAACACTTTTAGCATATCTGAGACCTGATAGGATGTTCTAAACACTCATTTTTCTGCTATTTCTGGTTAGCAAAGCCTGTACACTTTTTTTCTACATAAATGTGGTTCTTCCTTATTTAAAATACTAAGTTGGTTTATTTTTTCAGGTGGAAGTTTTGCCTACTTTTGATACTGATTTTTAGTTTGAGTAATCAGCTCTTGGCCATGGAATGTTTGCCAAGGACAGCTGGCAAATACCAGTGTATTGTGTGCACTTTTTTCTTGTCAGGTAGCTTGCTCTCCTTCACTGAAGTTTGTTGTTTTTTAAAAAAACCTTTGAGGATGGTTGAATACTGGAGCACCCAGTGGAGTGGTATCTCCATCCCTGCAGATACTGAAAACCCATGTGGGCATTGTCCTGGGCAATCTGTTCTGTGAGACCCTTTTTTGAAGTGGAGGGTTGGACTTTCCAACCTCAGCTGTTCTGTGATATTTCTTAATGCACTGGAATTTTCCCTTACTCTCATGGCAATTTAATTTTTTAAGGTTTCTGTTTTGGGTTTTTTACATCAAATCTACAAGAGTGCTTAACAGAATCATAGAATCATGGAATGGTTTGGGTTGGAAGGGACCTTAAAGGTCACCAAGTTCCAACACCCTGCCATGGGCAGGGACACCTCCCACTCAAAGCCCCACCTAGCCTGGTCTTGAACGCCTCTAGGCGATTTAATTTGGGGTGGGGCATCCACCATTTCTCTGGGTGACCTTTTCCAGCGCCTCATCACCATCACAGTAAGGAATTTCTTCCTGATACTTAATCTAAATCTTCCCTCTTTCCATTTAAAACCGTTACCCCTCATCCTACCACTCTGCTCCCTGACAGAGTCCCTCTCCATTCCCATCTTTACCCTGAAGCCCTTTTAGGGACTTGAAGGGGCTCTAGGGTCTCCCAGGAGCCTTCTCTTCTCAGGCTGAACAACCCCAGCTTTCCCAGCCTGTCTTCATAGAAGACGTGCTCCAGCCTTCTGATCTTCTTTGTAGTCCTTCACTGGGCTTGTTCCAGCAGGTCTGTGTCCTTCTGTGCTGAGGACTCCAAAGCTGGAGTAGTAACAGTGCTAAGACCTCTGCTACGCCTTCCTACACAAATCTGGTCTCTAGTGTAAACCAAGTAGGATTTGATACCTAGTTTAAAAACAAGGCTGGAAAGAAAAAAGAGCATTTGTAGGTCTTATGACTAATGAATGAAACAGTGGAGTAGACTGAGTACATGAAATTACATCATTTCTGATAGCAATGGTAAGAACTCCTAGGAGAAACTGTTCAGTGTCTGACGATGACAAGTGACTGTAACTTTAACTATGCTGCCCACTCCCACTTTATATATACTCTTAGCTATAATCATGCATACTAAGTTTAAACTTAATTTACAGTTCTGAGTTTAGAAGTTGTTTTTTTTTTTATTTTGTAGTTAAAGACATCCTCAGTAAAATAATCTTGATGTAAATAATTTTCTTTCCTGCTGAAACTAGAAGTCGTCTATAATCTGTATTTTGTCTCTATACAAAATCTCTAATAAGAGTGAAGTGATGCTTAAAACTCTGTAGGTCAAGGATTGAAGCCCATTCATTGTGGATGCTCGAACTAGATAGATCTAGAAATGAGTTAACACACCTCATCAGCTGCTCATCCTTGCTAATGCAGTCCTCTGTGTTTTCATTGCAATCATTGTGTCCACGTTAGCAGAGCTGGGACAGGCTTAAGAGCAGTTCTAGCAGAGCAATTTGGGCTGAATTAAAATCAGCCCTAAATTATATGGGTTAGGGAATTGCTCTGCAATGCAGCTTGGGCTGAGGTGTTCTAATAGTCAGAAAATATTCTGAATGGGTGTGGTACTCTGGCAGATTTAATACTTATTTAGTATTTAGCACTTCAGCTGGACTGTGTTAGGGTATAATTCTGAAGGGCTGAAATTTACAGGGGAGATTCAGGGTGTTGCCTTGTATGCCTTAAGGTGGAGAGTAGAAGGAGGAGGCTCCCTCCCAAGCTGTGCATACTGTCTGTTGTGCGGAGAAGGCCAAAAGAGTCAATAGTATAATTTACAGATTGATGAACTAAAATAAGCCAACACCAAAAAACTACTGTGGTTGACAGTCCTCTGGTAATGTGAGCCCTCCTTTTCGGTAACTGCTGAGTCAGGTGAGTCATTGCAGAATGGGAGAGTCCCCACTGGTACCTGTGAGGTGACAATGTTAGTATAATTATGTTGTTTCAATAACAGGAATCCTAACATTGCCCTAATGTACTTTGACAGGGTGCTGAGAGGCAGCAAGTGTTGGATCAGAGGAAACTGTGGGTTCTGCAAACAGTGGAGCACAGGAGGTGCTTGTGGGCATATGCCAGGGACCACATGGTGGAGAGCAGGGAGTAGGTTGTGTGCTGTTGCAGGCAATCCCAAATCGCCACTGGGTTGTACAGATGCCCTCGGTGCTGGTGTGGCTCTCGCTGGGCGAGAGCCGGTGCTGTTAGTCACATCCTCTGCACAGGTGCCTGAAGCAGGGACAAAAGACATGCAGGACATAAACATAAACTCTCTTCAGTCCTTTATTCACCACTATTGTAGTCAGTCTCAAGTTGGACGAAAGTAACCTCAGGGGCACAACTTGATTTCCATAGGAGACACGGTTAAACTTCTTAATTGTCCTGGGTAAATGTGGGGAAAAAAAACCAGCCATCAGGGAGGCAGATTTTAACCAGCACTTCTTGCCTGTTACAAAGTACATTTCTAAAGAATAGATACATTTTGAGAGGGCATATGCAACTAAAACCAATAGTCTGTTAGAATAATTTTTCTTAAAAAGTTTAAATTTCACCAAAATATTTAAAAAACAGATTAATGATTGGTGTATGTAATTACTGTGTGCAAACAGTCTGTTTACATCCGCAGTACTCAAAACCAAAGTTATGCCATATTCCAAGGAGATCACCATTTGCAATGATATTAACTCTTCCAAAAAGAATTTTACACCCAGTAGGGTAAATCGACAGTGCAAGTGGACTTGGATTGCTCTTGTATTGTATGCATGAGTATATACAAATGTGTTAGAGGACCATACTGATAATCTGTGTAGGCCTCATGTAACATGGGCTATGAAATTTCACTAAGATATCCCTGTGTTAAGCCTGCAACTTTCAACTAAAGTAGATCAGTACCTAAACAGCACCTAGCTCAAATATTCAAGTGGTGGAGATCATCCCATGCCATCATAAATTGTCCCAGTGTTTGTTTATTTGTGCTGTTAAAAGTTGACCTTTTTTTCTGTTAAACTTTCTGCCTATTGCTGCAAATTCATTGAACTTGTCTCCATGGTCAAGTGCTTGCTGTTTTTCTTTCACCTGTTGCCTTTTTCCCTCACTGGACCCATCAGTGAGCTGGTCGCAGATGTACCTAGTGAGAGAAATTACATCCGTAATGGTGGTAACAAAAGCTGATGTAATGTATGGCTACACTGGGGCTGGGATTGGCCATGGGGAGGACAGTTTCAAAGCTGTATGTTCAGGAGAGAGCTAGGTGATGAGATTCGTGATTTATATACAATTTAAACTTACGTTTATGGTCATATAACTTGTTAGCGCATTTTAAGCAAGTCATATATTTTCTTCTACCCAGTTTGTCTGGCCTTTCAGACAACTGCCATTATGCTAATGTAATTAATATACGTTCTGAGAAGTGGGATCACAGCAGTTTATTTCAAGAATGTCTACTTTACTTTTTTAGTTTTCTTTCCTATACTCTGCCACTCAACATTTCACAACTAACACTAGAAGAACCTGCTTTTCTGCAGTTCTTTCTGGTATGGAAAGGCTTTCCTATATTTCTCTGCCTCATTGACTCTCTATCTCATTTAAAAATCTTTGCTGAAAATACATCTTTTTCCCCTTGCATGACCCTCATAATTTTTATCTCTCTCTGCTGTTATTTTTATATGTAATTTCACTTTTAAACTAGCTGATGGTCCTGCATTTGAGAAAGGGCAATCAATAAATTATGTGCTGATTGTGGATATTCTTCATCATATTTTTGTATTTCATTGTCCAGACTGTAACAGTTGATATATATTTTTGCTGTACTTTTTCACCCTCTTTAGGGTATCATTATTCTTGGCTTTTAATAATTGAAAGAAAAATCTTTTTCCATCATGAAAGAGAGAGAATGGAGGAATGAATCTCTATCTGCTAAATATAATTTATATCAGTTAATGGCCTTGCTGAGGAAACACAAGCTTAAGCAAACTCGACATGGGTTGAGCAAAGAAAGTGAATGGTTTTCCTGGATAATTTTTAGTTCATGTCAGTAAATCATCCACCAGCAGCTTCTAGAGATAGTAAACTTCTATGAAAAACGGAGCAAGAATTTCTGAAATAGTTTGAGGGCTTTTTTGTGTGGAAACAGAAACTGTTTCTGGGAGAGAACTTATGTCACAGCTTTAACAAGAGGAGATTTTAAGATCCACGTCGGTCTTTTCCCCACGGTGTGAAGGACAGCTCTGCATCCTGCAGGATAACTTTGGGGTAACTAGAATTTCAGTGTGCAGACTGGAGCGTGCGAGGTTTGGCTTGATGCGTGTGCTTTTCCACTGGGCCTGGTTTGCATGAAGAGAAGAAAAATGTTCACAGCAAGTCAGTCTCTCCTGACTCAGTAGCTACTAGTTACCCTACGGACAGCTCGAATAGGAGAGGGGTGGGAGATGATGATGTAGCCCGGTGTCATACTGGAATTTGAGATCCTTTATGTATGTTCAGGAGCAGCCATCATAGGGCTGTGTCACTCTGTCTCGGCCAGCCTTGCTTGATGCCAAGATTGGTTTTGTCTCTGACAAAAATGTGGTTTTCAGTGAAACACTTCTTCATCCAAAGGATTTTAAACAGGTTTTGCAATAATTTTGTGGGACTTCATGTTTGGTTGGTGGTATTTGTTGGGTTTTTTTCAATGTAAAGAGTGTACTAATGACTGTAACTACAATTTATAATTAATAGAAGGTTTGTAGGAGTGAAATTTAGAGAAATAAGATACTTCTGGTGAATATGCTGTTCTGACAGCACAGATGTCTGGGTATGTGTGCAGGTATAAGCATAAGTGATATTGTCCTTTACTCTCAAATGTGTATAGATATTTCTCATAGGTTAGTTCAGTGGTCTCATTACATGCTAATTAAGAAAAAAATGATAGGACTGAACAACTTTTAGCAATTTAGGAAGTTTTTCTGCCCATGAAAATTTTTTTCAGCATTTTTGTCAGCAGTTGTGTTTCCTCAAAAAACAGTGGCTGGAACATAGATGGAAAGTTTGTCTTACTGCTGGTTTTGGTATTTTAAAAATTAATTTAATGTTAAATATCTGCCTGTGGTAGTACTGCCCACATATGAGTTAGTTTCCCAGCTTTTGGGGATGGTTGGTGTAGGTCTTCATGCTGTCACTTGATAACTAAATTGTAATATGAAAAAAAAGGGGACCGTATTTTTAGGTCATCTCAATGCATGAATCCAATCTTGTAAAGATTTTCATTATGGTTTGAGGGATGAGATGTGCATCTTATTCATTTGCTCATACAGATTCTAGCTGCTGACCCATTCATCAAATGCACAAGTCCAGGCCAAAAGGAATGATCTCTCCAAGAAAGATAAAGAGCAGAAATTTCAAATGAAAGACGTCGTCCTTTGTACCAGCACACCTCATCTGCCATCACCTGTAATTGATATCATCTAGCTTGTCATCTGCCACTGTATCTAAGCACTGCATACTATGAGAGCAGCTGGGGAAAAAGGGGGGTAAATAGGAACCATAGAATTTATAAAATAAATTTAGGGGAATTCCATTTTCCAGGTGTTTCATGTGCTGTTGAGAGAGTGCTGGAATCTTATTTAGAAGCCTTTCAATTATTTCAATCTAGCAATTTCTGAAAAAAAAGAGCAAGCAGTAACACATTATTGGCGGGCAAGTGTCATTGTTCAGCCAAAACCAGAAAGACTACCTTGCAAGCCAAAAGTGCTGACTGCGCTTTCTGTCAAGCCAACAGCAAAAATAGGCTTATTTTATTTCTTACTTTTGGTGAACAGCTTAATTAATATGTATCTCGTTGGCTAATGCTGTGCCTGCAGCATTGCAGATGAATGTCTTCATGTTCGACTGTTGGACATGTTGGACTCCAAAACTTTGAAGTTGGCACTTAATTTTGTAAATGTAAACCAGCAAGAGCTTAGTATGATGCATTTTCAAACTCCTTAGCAAATTAGAAGGGCAACTCTTACAGCCATGAACATTTTTTACTAACTTTTAAATATACTTACCAGCAAATTGTATCATGAAACATGTCAGCGTATCCAGAGTACATCTAATCATGCCAGAAGATTTGGTAGCACATAATCACTGCCAGCCTGTTTTGGCCAGAAGTCCTTGATATGAAAGACTCCTGCTTCAAAGATTACTTCCATAGCTAAGCAGCATTTATCATATTACAATTTGTGAGATTGCATGAAAAGCTGTCTCTTAGAGTTTGTGCCTCTGGTGGAATTCCAATAAAAATTTGGTTTTTTTGGAAGTATCTCAGGAGTGAGCAAGGTACTAGGTGTGCAGCAGGTAACGTTTGCAGATGTGCAGAATTCCTGAGCTCTGGTTCATTGTCATTATTTACTTAGTTAATGATTTCAAGACACATGACTTTTTCCCTTGTGTGTTTCTTTCTTCTTTAAAGAGTATTACCGTGAGAAATCCTGACAAAATAGCTTTTGTTTCTCTCTAGCAGAGTATGGATGAGCCAGGAAGCAACTTCTGTAACTGCAACAGCACTGTTCTTAACATTTAGTTCTAACTATCCTGAAGTCTCTTCAACTTGGAGATAATATTGTTTGCAAACTCCTAAAAGTGGATAGTCAAAATATTTCTTTTAATGTGTATTTTTATTAAACTAGACAGCATTATTACTGCCACAGATTAAAGACCTGTAATGTGACTTTAATATTGTTATTAGATGTTAGTGTCTTAGGATAGTGCTCTGAAGATGAAATAGTTCTCATTTACTTTTCACCATAATGAATACTAATGTGTCAGGGGACAATAGACATCTTTGCCTTCTGTTCAGTTTGGCCAAATAGGAAAGACAAGGACGGAAGACAACAATTAGTCATCTGTGAGTGAATGCAACTGGAACTTGTGAGTAAAGACATTTGAAATCCAGTCGTACAGATCCCCCTCTCGTTTTTCTGTTTCAACTAAATGAACTAAGAACTGGCAGTAGGTTGTCCAGTTTCCAACATTTCTGATGGGAATTATTTGTAACAGATTTGTTAATTCTACAGTTGTTTATAATACTATTTAATCTCATTAGTGGTGAAGTTACACTCACCGTATCATGAGCTCTTTCAAGAAGGGAAAAGTAACTCATTTCCTGAAGAGAGTTTGTTTTCTGCACTTATAACTAGACTAAATAGTTTTGCTTAAGAGCAAAAATATTTAATCTTCAGGATGGAATCAAAGTAACGGTATTTTCAGTAAATCTGTGTACCTATCACAGGTGTAACAGGAAAAAATCTATTTTTATTAGCATGTACATAGGAATATGTCTCTTCACCCATGGTTAAAATTGTTCAGGGCAATTTTTTTCCAAGTTAGCAGCCCACATTTAGTTATCAGGACTTGTTCACTCTTTGAATCTATAATGGTGTCCTTTAGTAAATAAAATAAAAGGGACATTTGCTAAAGTGATCACAGATTATATTTTTATAGTCTTATAATGTTTTGCTTGTGACAACAGAAGTTACATATGAACTTGGCGTATATGCTGTTTCTTTCTTACTTTGGCCTAAAGGGCCTAAAGGGCTCCACAGGTATTGGGTAAAAACGTAGTCTTCCTTACTGACGCTTATCTGACCTAGTCCAAAGTCCAACCGTTTGGGAGCTTGAAGGCTTCCAGTCAAATTTGCTGTCTGAAGAATTGGCCAAAAGTTTGTGCATGCTTTTTTCATGCACACGTCATCATAACACAGATATTAAGAGTGTAGTTTATAGCGGTGTTACTGCTGAGAGTCTGAGAACGGCAGTGAAATTCATTGGATGCAGTTGTATTTCATCACCACACTTTTGAGTGCTACTGAGTCGAGAATATCCTGAAAATCAGAATCAATCTATGTCTTGACACGCATATAATGGGAGACTGTAGCTTTCCAGCGTTGTGGATTTCTTCCAGCAATAAATAAGCAAAATACAGCAGCATATGCTCTACTACATTTTACATTAGTCAGGAGCAAGCAGTTCTATGGTATATTTTTATCATGGAGCTAGTTAACATATTTTAATTATGTATTTTTGTCTATGATGTTACCTAATGTGAATTATTCCTTCAAGAAGACTAGTATCTTATTTCAGGCATAAATGAAACAGCAGTAGAGTACTTCTCTGTCTGCCCTTGTCTGTTACTGCAGAGGCTGTGCACCAGTGGCGAGACGCACTGGTGTGAGGACACTGAGGAATCTGTGCCACCTGCAAGCAGTGCCTACTGCAGGCAAGGCCTGGGTTCAGTTCCCCTGCACCTGTCAGTTTTGCTTTGGGAAATTTCAGTATTTAAAAAGAAAACAAAAGAAAACCTCAGTAATAATTTCTGGATTCTGACTATTATTTTTTAAAAGGTGCAGTTTTCGATGTCTCCATGCCAGATGGTGTGATCCCATGACGCCTCTTACAAAATGGGATATATAAGCATATATCTCAGTAGTTCAGTGTTCATAATGCAAATCAGGCTGGTCCTTTTATATTCCTACTAAGGAACAAATTAATCAAACATTATTTTGCTTAACTTTTGTCTTATATTCTTGTGTATTTTTGCTCGGTACGTAAATACACTCATGTTTTAAAAATAATTCCTTTTCTTGCACAGAACCAGACAGAGAAGATTAGGAAGAGTTTATTTCATTATGTAAGAGGTAGGGTATTTTGAAACTCGAGCCCACTAGCAGAACAGTTGGAAGACTCAAGATAACTGCTTACTGTACATCTGAAATATTTGTCTAATATTCTACTAATTGGTTTAATTCTAAATCTTTTTGTCTTTCAGCAAATTTCTATATATTCCATATGAAGAAGTCCCTTCTGATTTGAATTTATTTCTTTGGAAATTCCAGTAGCAATAAAGTCCATAGTTTAATCAGGAGATAAGCTTAGACATTCTCCAGAAAATGTATAAAACACAATATGTAGTTTTGTGCTGCTAGACAGTGATAAGGATGAGACCAAGACATACTGTGGTGATGATTAAATCTGCTCTGTAATTAAGGCTGTAAGTTTTGCATCCTTTAAGAAAAACAAGAACTGCGGAATAGCAAGTGGCTGACTATCTGTTGAAGTTCTGTATGCTGATTGCCTTAAGGTGGAGAAGTGACAATAATCCTAGCTTCAAGAAGAATAGAAAGCTTTTAATACCTGAAGAAATACAACAGGGAATGGGTTCCACGTTGAGTGTTGCTTTTTTGATCAACGGAATGAAAGCATAGATATTTGAGTTTTTTTAATATATATATATGTCCAAAACACACTCTAATTATATATATGTAAAAAGCCCCTCCCATGTACAAGTGTGCGTGTGTGTCTATAGGTACACATGTAATTACTGTCAACTTAGACATCGGCTGACAGTAGATCCAAAAAACTCTGTGTTTATGTCTTTCCGCCCCAATCCTGTGTTTCCATGGAATATAGGGGTTTAGCATATATCCTCATGCAGCAGGCAAGGAGGCTGCAGCAGTGGTTGTCCCACATTTTTCTTTCCTCATTACCTGGTTCTTTTGCATCCTGCTTCTCTGTTGCATAGAGAGACAGACAAGGGGTGAGTACCCAACCTCACTCTGCCTGAAACGCACATGTTTACACTTAAGCTAATATCCAGCTTGCTTCAATGACTTCTATTTTCAATGTTTTCTGCCCTTGAAAAAAAGATATTTTCATACTTTTCTGAATAGTTTTTCTATGTTTGTTTAAAAATTAGCTGTCGTCTTAGATTTTCCCCCCGTTTCTAGTCCTTCTTCTTTAAGGCAGGGATTTTTCAGTATCAGGTTTGCAGTAGTGTAGATCAATACCTGCTTGCATTTGAAGTTGGGTAGAATATGAATGATGAGGTTCCAGTTTGGCTGAAGGTGTAAGTAAGTCTTTCTGTGACACAAGACAGAAGTAACCGACATGCTGAGAAACAAGAAAAGGTTTATTTGTGATGGATGGCAGGGTCTTGCAGGGTAGGCTTAGTACATAATGAGAGGTGCATACTTGTAGTGTTTGAGAATGACATAGCTAAAATATTGCTGGGTGCAGGTGTTCTGTACCTGGGAGAATCAGATCTAAGTTTATTGGGTTCTGGTCTGTGGAGATCTTAAGTGTCCAGGTGGATTCAGCAAATCATACGGATTGCCTCAACAGCAGAAATATGGTACATAAAGTAATAAATACTATAAAAAGGAGTAGTAAACTCTGTCTTTTTTTTTTAAAAAAAAAAAAAGAAAATAGATGAGGGGGAAAGCCTGTGATATTTTCCCTTTTTAAGAGATAAACATTATATGCTTCTATGATTATAAAGAAGGAATGAATTATTGCTTTGTGTGGTTATATTTGTGGCTAGATGTTGGAGAGCAAATGGTTGAGGCTTCTTGTGCCTTTTTGTTTGGTTTTAAGTGGCCCTTGAGAAAGGTATTGTGATGAGTGGAGAAGTATATGGGAAATCACCTCTTCCTTCCCTAGGTTACTGCAAGGGTTTGTGGTCAGATATGTCTCCTTTTATGATGATAAATACCTTATATCTTTGGATTTTCTCAGTTCTTTATCATTGCTATAATAGAGTAATATAATATAATAATTTCAGAGTAGGGCCAGGAAGTTCTTTCCTTGTGTATAATATAAATGTGTAAATAAATAAATGTACGGCTCCTAACTCCTAAGGCCAAATGTTTGCATAACACAAATAGAATATTTTCTATTGTAATGTATTCTCTAGTGTAAATCATTAATTCTTACCAAAACTTTAAAGGCGATTTGAAGCTTGGGGCTGGGGTGTTTACTGCCATCGGTGTGGTTTATCAGAGGGTTGAGCTTGCCTGGGCTGGTGAAACTCCTTTGTAAATTTTGATTGTGTAGCCAATAAGACGTTTATAGGGTTTCCCCATGCTTCTGATGGCTAATGATAATTATTGTTTTCTAACAATGGTAATAATTTAAGCATATTGCTTTAATGAAACTTATCTTTTTCCTTAATTAATAAAGTTTCAGTTAACAAACACCATTATTACTGAAAAATTTGAACATAGTGAAATAGTTTGGTAAAATGATCTGGTATGCAGTTTTGGCTAGGGACACAGTTGTTTTATTTGAATAATTCCAATATCTTTTCTCAGTACTCTGCACTTGCCCCTAAAATGCCTTGCTAGGAATAGCAGTGGTCTTGATTTAACAGCACTAGTAGATAATAACTCTTAAATTTGCCTATGATTATGAAAATACATTGTTAAAATTTTATACATATCTAGCATTAGCAACAATAGCCAGGTTTAACCTGACTTTGTTCCAGTAAGAAAAAAATCTAGCCAAATACTTAAGAAAGAAGTTTTTCCAAATGTTGATACATGTTAAAGTCCTACTGAATGATTAAAACCTCAGGACTTCAACCAATTCATTTTAGTCACGATATGGCCTAAAGTGAAAGTATTTTATAGAAGCTAAACAATGCCAAATGCATTTGGCCGAGATCAAAAGCCAAATCTATTTGTTCTCTTTCCTCTTCAGTGTTCCATTTCCTAGGAGTATGACCTTAGTCAAACATCTATTAAAGTTAGCTTTTGATCTTACTCCCTTTTTTCCAAAAAAGAAAAAAAGTTAATCTTAAAAATTTTCTTCCAGAGACAATCACACTATTGTGTTTTAATGTTCCAGTACTGTGTGAGTAAATAGGATTCTCTGATGTATGTGATAGAACAGCAGTTAAATGGGACAATCATTTTTGTGTCGGAGACAAGAATCAAAAGGAAGCATTCTTCAGAAGCTGTTAACTGGAAAAATCCCCCCAGGTCAGTGGAAACATGTTAACTGGTCAGTGTGCTGCATTTCTTGGTCCTTTGATGAAAATGCCTTGTAATTTGATAACAGGTAGCTCTTCATTTGTAATACAATTTTCTCTTCACCAGTCAAAGCCGCCTAGTGATTAATCAGTAGAAAGGATAATTTTCTTCTCAAGTACGAGCAGTTTAGTGGCTTTTTGAAAGAAATAAGGACGGATTGCATTATTACATCCTTTATTTCCTGAATAGAATTATAAAGATGTTTCTTGGTCATCTGNGAGTATAATAACTTTTAAGGGAATGCTGGTGAGGGGTTTCTTGTGTAATATAATCTTGGGGAAAAGCAAGATGAATAGGTAGTTGCAATATTTTTCTGAATTGGCTAAAATTTTTTTCAATATATCTTGGACATAATTTATATTAAATATATTTTTATTTTAAAAGTAAATCTAATTAATTTGAATAAAACATCTGAGAATCTATTTTAAGATCTGGATGTACTTTGACTGCAGAAGTAGTTGCACAATATGTAACTAAGAGAGTCTGTTCCCATAGTTTTAGAAGAAATGAAACCACTACATTAATGCAAACTTCAGAGTAAAGACCAGTATAGTNAGTTTAGATTTTTATTTACCATAGTGAACCGGTCAATTATTAATTAATCTAGAATTATTCTGTTAAACCTACTTATCAATGTGTTTTATGTGTACTTATCAAACCTACTACAGAAATCTCAATTAAAGGATATAGTAGATAAATATGGAAAAAAAAATATTTCAAAGCAATATCTGTGGAAGAAACAGAACATTGTTTTAATAAACTATTAAATCAACAAACAAATCCGTCGCATATTAAACTTCCAAACCCAGAGTTAAATGCTTACTGGAAACACACTGGAATGTTAACTAAATATGTTTATAGTAATATATNTATTTGCAAGGAGAATATTTACATAATTTCAGATTGCTGAGTGTTTCAGTTCAAGGACTAAGTTATTCTTCTTTTTCTTGAGCCTGCATTTGTCTTGGAGGCTCCAGGTTAATTTGGTTTGACCAATGAGTAGAGACACATCCTTTAAGATTTTAAAAATGGTGTAGGTAATTACATGTTATTTTTATTCACTACCTGGAAGAAGTAAATAAAATCCCAGTCAGTGTCTCAGCTTTGAAAAATGTTCTTTATCTTGCATAACCTAAACTGGAGATAACTATTCTGGTATAATTTCATAAACAAAGAAGATATCAACCTATTGGTACTAAATTATTTGTCTCCTCTTATTTGGGTAAATAAATGTGCATGAATAAGCTTCAACAAACTATATGAAAGTAACTTAAAAATCGATATATCAGAACAATCAGAAGTAAAAAATGCCTAGAAAACAAAGAAGTTAAGATACAGACTCCTCTGTAATCATGTTCCATGCACTCTGGTTTTGTGATCAATAGTCATTAATGTATGCCCCAGAGGAAAATACAGTTCTTTGTTTCTTTACTTGTGGTCTAAACATAGCTAGAAGTTAAATCTGGTTTCTCCAGCCTGTGGGCTGCCTCCTCATTCTTCCATTGCAGTATTAGAAATTCACATATCCATCACCTCTTTGCAGAAGGTGCCCAAAGCAGCAACTCCGCTTTGAGCCAAAGAAGTGTTTGGGCAACATTCACTCCTGATGTGGTCCTTGCCTCACAGAAACTTGCTGGAAAGTTGCATGAAAGTTTGTCCTTTTCCAAGTATGGCAAATTGGATTGCTGTCCAATAAAAATCCCTCATTTTCTTCTTCGAAGGAAGAAATAGATGGCATGTGTGTGCCATGACATACCACTAGTGCCACCTTACCACAGCATCCTGATTAAAGTAATAATGATTAAGGGGATTTTGTGGCAAAAGCTACATTCCTGATGTGAGATAGCAGGTTATAACTGTTGAGGATGAATCAGTTTTTCTCACTTCATGAATTAAAAGAAAAAAAAACACAACAAAACCCTGACAGGTTCGTATAGGGAAAGAGATCATAACGTATCAGTAGGTAGAGTCTTCATATGAGAAGGTAGAAACCTAAAGTCTAGTCCGTGCTCCCCCACGTGTTATTTTATTTTACATTGAGCAATTAATGGGAAATTTGTTAGGAAAAATTATGAATCAGCCATTCTGAGAAAATTTAAGTTAAGTTTCTGCACTACTATCTATGTCTTTTCTCAAATTGATAGTAATTGTTAAATGTGGTAGGTTCTACCCTAAACCTGGAGATCCTCTTGGTGCCTGTGTCACTGATGCCCTCAGTTTTCACTGAACTGTTTTGCTTTCTTGCCAGAGACATTACTGCTTTATTAGTCTCTCCTAATAACTATCCAAAAATATTTTTCTCTGTGACTAAGCTGTGGTATTTCAAAGGATGTTAAAGCACTACTATTTCACTTTGATCCAACAGCCAGAATTGGAAAGTGATTATAGGTCTCTGAAGAATCTTCCATGAATTCATGTTGTTAAGTGATACTGCTTTCAAACTTGCCTCTATTGAGGTCATGCTAATTAAACGCCATTTGGAGAGGAGTGTATTGACTGCCTTTTTTCATTGGTTAGGTTAGTGTGCTTCAAATAAGCCTAATATTGTTGTGGTTTTTATGAACTACCCACAAACTTCTCAGCCTTAAGTAACTAAGAGTAGTGGTGGCTGTGTTATCATGCTATTCAGTTTCTGTTCTGGCAAAGGTCTTGAAAAATTGCTTATGTGGAAAAATACCATGTAGGGGATGATTCTACGAAGTTGCATAAGCGGAGGAGGCTTAAGTTTTACTGCCTAAGATACCACTAATGGTCACCCCAACTGATGGTCTAATCTCAATACTTTNGCTCCAAAAAGGTACCTGCAAAAACTACATTTTTAATAGAGAAAAGCCTGAAGACTGCAGAGTATAATAACTTTTAAGGGAATGCTGGTGAGGGGTTTCTTGTGTAATATAATCTTGGGGAAAAGCAAGATGAATAGGTAGTTGCAATATNAGTTATTCTTCTTTTTCTTGAGCCTGCATTTGTCTTGGAGGCTCCAGGTTAATTTGGTTTGACCAATGAGTAGAGACACATCCTTTAAGATTTTAAAAATGGTGTAGGTAATTACATGTTATTTTTATTCACTACCTGGAAGAAGTAAATAAAATCCCAGTCAGTGTCTCAGCTTTGAAAAATGTTCTTTATCTTGCATAACCTAAACTGGAGATAACTATTCTGGTATAATTTCATAAACAAAGAAGATATCAACCTATTGGTACTAAATTATTTGTCTCCTCTTATTTGGGTAAATAAATGTGCATGAATAAGCTTCAACAAACTATATGAAAGTAACTTAAAAATCGATATATCAGAACAATCAGAAGTAAAAAATGCCTAGAAAACAAAGAAGTTAAGATACAGACTCCTCTGTAATCATGTTCCATGCACTCTGGTTTTGTGATCAATAGTCATTAATGTATGCCCCAGAGGAAAATACAGTTCTTTGTTTCTTTACTTGTGGTCTAAACATAGCTAGAAGTTAAATCTGGTTTCTCCAGCCTGTGGGCTGCCTCCTCATTCTTCCATTGCAGTATTAGAAATTCACATATCCATCACCTCTTTGCAGAAGGTGCCCAAAGCAGCAACTCCGCTTTGAGCCAAAGAAGTGTTTGGGCAACATTCACTCCTGATGTGGTCCTTGCCTCACAGAAACTTGCTGGAAAGTTGCATGAAAGTTTGTCCTTTTCCAAGTATGGCAAATTGGATTGCTGTCCAATAAAAATCCCTCATTTTCTTCTTCGAAGGAAGAAATAGATGGCATGTGTGTGCCATGACATACCACTAGTGCCACCTTACCACAGCATCCTGATTAAAGTAATAATGATTAAGGGGATTTTGTGGCAAAAGCTACATTCCTGATGTGAGATAGCAGGTTATAACTGTTGAGGATGAATCAGTTTTTCTCACTTCATGAATTAAAAGAAAAAAAACCACAACAAAACCCTGACAGGTTCGTATAGGGAAAGAGATCATAACGTATCAGTAGGTAGAGTCTTCATATGAGAAGGTAGAGACCTAAAGTCTAGTCCGTGCTCCCCCACGTGTTATTTTATTTTACATTGAGCAATTAATGGGAAATTTGTTAGGAAAAATTATGAATCAGCCATTCTGAGAAAATTTAAGTTAAGTTTCTGCACTACTATCTATGTCTTTTCTCAAATTGATAGTAATTGTTAAATGTGGTAGGTTCTACCCTAAACCTGGAGATCCTCTTGGTGCCTGTGTCACTGATGCCCTCAGTTTTCACTGAACTGTTTTGCTTTCTTGCCAGAGACATTACTGCTTTATTAGTCTCTCCTAATAACTATCCAAAAATATTTTTCTCTGTGACTAAGCTGTGGTATTTCAAAGGATGTTAAAGCACTACTATTTCACTTTGATCCAACAGCCAGAATTGGAAAGTGATTATAGGTCTCTGAAGAATCTTCCATGAATTCATGTTGTTAAGTGATACTGCTTTCAAACTTGCCTCTATTGAGGTCATGCTAATTAAACGCCATTTGGAGAGGAGTGTATTGACTGCCTTTTTTCATTGGTTAGGTTAGTGTGCTTCAAATAAGCCTAATATTGTTGTGGTTTTTATGAACTACCCACAAACTTCTCAGCCTTAAGTAACTAAGAGTAGTGGTGGCTGTGTTATCATGCTATTCAGTTTCTGTTCTGGCAAAGGTCTTGAAAAATTGCTTATGTGGAAAAATACCATGTAGGGGATGATTCTACAAAGTTGCATAAGCGGAGGAGGCTTAAGTTTTACTGCCTAAGATACCACTAATGGTCACCCCAACTGATGGTCTAATCTCAATACTTTCTGTAAGAAGAATCTAACCTTTGCAAACAATCTCACTGATTTTAAATTAATTGCAGAAGCACTGCTGCTATTTGGGGGATCCTAATACCTATGAGAGGGGGCAGAATTGTATCCTTGGTTGAGTACTTCAGCTATGCTTGCAACTTAAACTAGTTTGAGTTTGATGAATACAAATCATTTTCCCTCCTATGCAGCGTGAACTATAGTGAAGAACAGGTTATCATTCACAGTATTTCTGCTGTTCATTTGCATGCAAACTTTTGATGGTGCAGTAAGTACAACCTTGAGTAAAGAGGGACCTCACCATTTCTGATTTTAGCTTGGTGAGTAATAATGTGAAATTGTTATTTGCTTAGTTTCAGTTCAGTGAAAACATGTGAGGGAACAGTAGAGTAACATTTCTTTCCTCTAACACAGGAGGGGTTGAATTTCCTCTAACACAGGAGGGGTTGCATTTGCCAGTGCAGTCTTCAAAAGCCCATGGGACTGGTCAGGCTGGTCCAGCTGAAGTGAACAGTGCCTAGCAGGGGTAATATTTTAGCAATTCAGTCTCTAACAGCAATGCTTATCTTGACAGTATAATGATATTTCATCTGAAATAATGTAGCACAATGAATTTATGAAACTCAGTATTCACTTAAAATGCTTGAAATATACCATTTTTTAAAATTGTGGTTTGAGACAGCTGGGACGTGGCTCAGCTGTGCCATCTGATACCAAAAAAAAATATTTGTATGGTATTTTCCAATCAGAAGTAGGAAGTAGCTTGAAATCACTCACAAAGATATCCTTATTCTCAGAAGACCTTCCAGCCCAATTAATTTTACAAACTCAAGAGATTTGTGCCAACTCCAGATAAGCTTTGAGACTTCTTGGTACTTAACTGAAGGGACCTCCAAAAACTTCAGCAATTTCTCCATCATACACTTATGGACAAGTGCTTTAAACCCACATAAATTTATTTAATGGCAAAGGAATAAATATGGAGAAAAAAATAACAACCGCTAATTCCAATTTCAGATGACAGCACATGTACCATGACAGACTTCTATGATGACAGAGAAGTTATGGAATGTCTATGGTGAATTATGTATCCCTTAACATTCTTTTTGGTTCCCATGAACCCAAATGTATTCGAAAATGGGTAACTGTGGTCAGAAACAAATGCAGTGAGCACTGAAGCCCAAGAGAAGGTGACCATCAAGGCCTGTTAGTGCATCCAGGCCCCTGGCTGTGTGAGAGCTTTCCAGGCCATTGGGCAGACCTGGTTGTTTTGAATTTGACTCAAGTAAACGTGAGATTGGCCGTCTGGGATGTGTTTCTAGATGGTGGCACAGAGTGCTGGAGAGGTGCCAACATGTGCCAATATCTTTTTTTGTCCTGTTACTGAAAGAATTACTGAACTTACTGATGCATTCCTACTCTGCAGGTTCTGAGCTCTGTGTCAAAGGTCTAGTTTGCTTTTGGAGCTGATGATAACTGTCTTTTCCAAATTCTTTTCCATGGCCTCTAAATATTTAGAACTTTGGAGTTAACCTGTTGCTATCATAGCAGTAATTTAACATGTTTCTCATTTAGTTTTTGATTTATCAAGTCCTTATCTCAAAGAACTGTAATCTTTAGTCTATGACAGCATTATGAAAGCATAAGCAGATAGTTAGAGAATTTGGATGATTATGAACATTTGTTTAACTTGTCTTATCCTTACTGAAATCTGAGTCCTAATGCATGAATTTGTCACTTTTTTTTCTGATGTATGGAAACACTTCTAAAGTACACCACATAGTGTAAGAGTTTTCATTTTCTATTCAAAATTTTCAATGATGTGATTAAAATTACATCAGATATGCATAGAAGAACATACAAATTATCTATATAAAGTGATTGTGATCTTTTAGAAAATAATTCAATGACTGACATGTCTGTCTCCTGTATGCTTCCATCTTCTGAAACCTGTAGATCAAAAGTGGGGTGGTCAGTCAATCAAATATACAGAAGAAGGTAAAGGTCACAGTAGTGCAGCATACTAAAAGTATTACACATTACAGTCTTGACAAATCATTGTCATGGAATAGATTGTAAAAAAGAGCAGAAAATGTCACAAAATTAATCAATTTTCATGATTCACTGTAGGAATGAAGGAAAAAAAATTACTCTAACCCTCAGTGCTCTTTGCAGTGCTTATTTTTTTGGTTTCCCTCCAATAAAGTAAGCTACAAGTTCATTTGACACAAGACACAGGCTGCTTTTTTGCATATGAAGTTATCTGTAAAATACATAGTAGGGTATTGCTATGTATGGGTTTGAAGATGAGTGCTCATGTTAACATGGGTTAAAGCACAGATTATTAAAATTTCGTATACTTCAGTGAGCCCCTTGGGTTTAGACAAGAAATCTGACAGGTCCTTGGTCATCCTAACTTCATGTGGATCAAGGATATGAAATAACTCAGGTATAGAGACTTGATGGAAGATGTTTGTGTTTAAAATGTTTGGATATCAGGGAATATAAGACAAGGCTATACAAAACATAGAGTTTATAACTGGGGAGAGAACTATAAGGAATAGAAGCAGACATGGGATGAAAACATCCAGAAAGCAAACTCTCCCCATATTTTAGAGTGAATGCCCAAATTCGTAAGTATGAAGATTTTTACTACTGTCTGTGTGAAATTAGAGAATGGCAGCCCGTTACTTCTGTGTATTATTCCATGGAATGAAGGATGTTTTGGTGTGTAAAAGTTTTAATCTTGTTTATGTTCATGTGAACTTTTGCATGAAACGATAATTTATATATTATATTTTAGAATTAAAATAAAGCGAGCAGGCACACCCTGTTAAACAAAAATTACTATGATTGCAAAATCAAGCTTTCAAAAATTCAGACACATTTTTGCAACTCTAACTCTGATCCCCTGGGCAAGGTCTTTAAATTACATTATCACATACTGTTTTTTTCCCCAGCATAGCTGCCTGGTTGGTGATAGAGAATTGATTGACCTGTGGGGAAGCAAGGTTATATGATGAAGAGACCCATCTGTGGGTCTGTCCCTATCTACCTGCTGCAGGAATGGAAGCTGTGTAGGGAATACTCAGGGACTGCACAAATGCGAAGGATGAAGTCTCTAAGTAAAGGCAGTGTGACAATCCATTGCAGAAGCAAGCAAACAGGGGCTTCTCTGTGGAAGATTAGTTTCTCACAATTCCTGACAAATATGCACACTATTCATTTGGGTTTTTTCTCCTTCAGTAGGGTTGTTTTGCCGTAGTATAATTTTCTTGAGATTTTAAAGTGGTGCTTTTTAAAAATTGTGAGCCACTAAAAAATTTAGCTATTATCTGAAGTGTTTGTGCTAAGGATGATCTTCAGTATTTTCTGAACTTTCATTAGCTGAATATGTTTAGAGAATTAATCTTTATTTTCTTGTTCACTTTGTATCCTGCTACATAACATGTAGCAGGATAAATACCATATAAATACTTTCAAATTTTCTACTCTAAAAGTCAGTTTTTGCTGGGGTGCTTTCCTGTTGCAAAATGGGAGAGAAGAACACGTTTTTAAAATATCGGTGTAACAGCAGAATGACTGGCTGTGGGTATCAGAACTGATCAAAGAAACTCAACCGTTGTAATACATTTCTTGGCTATTGACTGCATTTCAGATTGGCAATGTTAAATGGATGTAGCATGGATTTCAGTCTGGGCTCCAGAGTGTCCTCCCAGGCCCTGGGGTGAATACTCACACAACTTTGCCTATGATAAAGCTTTGTGCTACNGTTTGTGTTTAAAATGTTTGGATATCAGGGAATATAAGACAAGGCTATACAAAACATAGAGTTTATAACTGGGGAGAGAACTATAAGGAATAGAAGCAGACATGGGATGAAAACATCCAGAAAGCAAACTCTCCCCATATTTTAGAGTGAATGCCCAAATTCGTAAGTATGAAGATTTTTACTACTGTCTGTGTGAAATTAGAGAATGGCAGCCCGTTACTTCTGTGTATTATTCCATGGAATGAAGGATGTTTTGGTGTGTAAAAGTTTTAATCTTGTTTATGTTCATGTGAACTTTTGCATGAAACGATAATTTATATATTGTATTTTAGAATTAAAATAAAGCGAGCAGGCACACCCTGTTAAACAAAAATTACTATGATTGCAAAATCAAGCTTTCAAAAATTCAGACACATTTTTGCAACTCTAACTCTGATCCCCTGGGCAAGGTCTTTAAATTACATTATCACATACTGTTTTTTTCCCCAGCATAGCTGCCTGGTTGGTGATAGAGAATTGATTGACCTGTGGGGAAGCAAGGTTATATGATGAAGAGACCCATCTGTGGGTCTGTCCCTATCTACCTGCTGCAGGAATGGAAGCTGTGTAGGGAATACTCAGGGACTGCACAAATGCGAAGGATGAAGTCTCTAAGTAAAGGCAGTGTGACAATCCATTGCAGAAGCAAGCAAACAGGGGCTTCTCTGTGGAAGATTAGTTTCTCACAATTCCTGACAAATATGCACACTATTCATTTGGGTTTTTTCTCCTTCAGTAGGGTTGTTTTGCCGTAGTATAATTTTCTTGAGATTTTAAAGTGGTGCTTTTTAAAAATTGTGAGCCACTAAAAAATTTAGCTATTATCTGAAGTGTTTGTGCTAAGGATGATCTTCAGTATTTTCTGAACTTTCATTAGCTGAATATGTTTAGAGAATTAATCTTTATTTTCTTGTTCACTTTGAACATGTAGCAGGAGAAATACTATATAAATACTTTCAAATTTTCTACTCTAAAAGTCAGTTTTTGCTGGGGTGCTTTCCTGTTGCAAAATGGGAGAGAAGAACACGTTTTTAAAATATCGGTGTAACAGCAGAATGACTGGCTGTGGGTATCAGAACTGATCAAAGAAACTCAACCGTTGTAATACATTTCTTGGCTATTGACTACATTTCAGATTGGCAATGTTAAATGGATGTAGCATGGATTTCAGTCTGGGCTCCAGAGTGTCCTCCCAGGCCCTGGGGTGAATACTCACACAACTTTGCCTATGATAAAGCTTTGTGCTACGGCACTTACACCGAAATTCCATCCTCTGCCTGCAGTGGCCAATTACTCACTAAGTTCTTTCCTTACAGTCTCTCAAATGTTTCACGTTGATGGATTATTATGGTAGCCAGAATACCTTTGAGCAGCCATTGAAAACAGCGTGCACTAGAGCTAAAACTTTCCTATCGGTTCTAGTTGAGTCAGTTTACAGAAATGGAAAAAAATTGGCAATAATAGGCCTTATGTGTTTGGACCCGTCTCCAAACTGCTCTAACACTTTGGTCATTTTAATGTTCTTATTCAATAAGAACATTTCAGTCCTTTGGTTTCAGTCCTTTGTGTTAATAGTTGGATTTATCTCCCAGTTTATCTAAACAAAGATGATTCATTTCGGCTACAGAGAAGCCTGCACTTGCTAATGTGAATGCTTAAATTAATTAGTAAATTCTTTTGCCACCCTCATTCTAAAAAATTTTTTTTGCTTGTATCTAGTCTAAATCTTCTTTTAGTTTAAATCCATTACCCCTTGTCCTGTCACAACAGGCCCTGCTAAAAAGCTTACCCGTTAGGTCCTCTAAGTACTGAAAGGGAGCCATAAGGTCTCCCTGAGCCTTCTCTTCTCCAGGCATGTGAGAACCTGCCAGAAAAACAGGATGTCTCAAACAATCCCAACTCTCTCAGCCTGTCCTCACAGGAGAGGTGCACCATTCTTCTGATCATCTTTGTGGCCCTCCTCTAGACTTGTTCCAACAGGTCGATGCCCTTCTTATGTTGGGGTGCTCAGAGCTGGATGATGTAATACCGATGAGGTCTCATGAGAGTGGAGTAGAGGGGCAGAATCCCCTCCCTCACTCAGCTGGCCACGCTTCTTTTGATGCAGCCCACAATACAGTTGACTTTCTGGGCTGCGGGTGCATATCGTCAGCTCATGTCCAGCTTGTCAGCCACCAGTACCCCCAAATCTTTCATGTCAGGGCTGCTCTCAGTCCCATCATCCCTCAGCCTGTATGGATACGGGGGGTTGCCCTGGCCCAGGTACAGCACCCTGTGCTTGGCCTTGGTGAGCCTCATGAGGTTCACTTCTCAAGCTTTATTTTTATTAATTTCCTTATTGAAGAAAACGGGAAAGAAAGCATAGACTTTTCAGTCTTTCAAGGCCTAATTTATTGGATGTTTCAGAATTGTTTTCACTGTTTGCAATATGGTATCTTATATTAACATTTCATACTACCAGATGTTTCATTATTCCTGTTTTAGCACATCATACTTGACCCATAGCAGCTTTGAATGCAAATAACAAACAAGCTGATGCACAATGCTTGACTGTTAGACTGAAATAATATGGCAAGGCTAAACTGGTTTTCATTTTTCCTTTTGAATATTATTAATTGCAATGTGTTGACTGTTAATTTAATGAAATGTTTTGTTTTAACAGAAGACCATTCTTCAGTTCACTGACTCACCATTTCATTTAATTAATTGCAAACCCCAAGATTTGATTACTCGTAGTTCTCTTTTAGTTAATTTACTTGTTCACACTTTTGACAGAAAAGCTTTCAAACTAATATGAAGGGGGGGCACAATCTAAATAAGGAACTGAAAAAAATAGCTGTAGCTAGAGTACAAGATTAGTAGATACTCTTGGTCACCTTAAAATGCTCAGAGTCCTTGTATTTACTGTCAAAATCCAATTTTCAGTGACTGGACATTAGTTAAACACGGAGGATTCACTTGCATGCAAGACACTCTGGGTATCTCAGTGTGGGAGTACAATTGAGTTCTGGTTTCTTATGTCTCCAAGCAGGTATTTGCTAATCCGTGATGTTTACTTGAAGGAAGAGACACTGTCCTTTTGTTGTCTGGTGCTCAGGGAAGCTGGTGCATTCAGCACCGCCTTATAATGGGAAATGGGAAACTGGCCTTGGGGGGGGATACACTTCAAACAGCTTTAAGTTGTCATCTTTGGGCCATGCAGTGAAAACTCTTTTTTTTTTTTTTTTAAATAATTCCTGAAACTTCACAGAGGATTAAGCTTCAGTAATCTGTGTGTCTGCATAGGGGATATTTGAGTAAACAATTAACTACTAAATTTAATAGGATTCAGACAAGGGATGGAGAAATCTCTCTGTTCTTCACACCCTCTCAAGTACTGCAGGTACCTGGGCTTCAGGAGCAGAGGACGTGTTCAGGGGCTCCAGCCCTCACAGAAGAAACCAAGCCTCACAATATGTTCAGGTGTATTCCATCTCCAGTGCCCCACAAGCAGCGCGTCTTCCCCAGAGCCATGTGGCATGCCATGTTGAGTACGCAGAGTACGGTCCTAGTTTGAATCAAAAGCCTCAATATGCAAACTGTTTGGTGCTTAGCTATATTTTAACAGTGACTCAGAATAATAATAGGAAAAAATCTACTTCAGTGCAATCTGAGCATAAAGTGTGCTTGTTTGTGTGTCCTTAAAGGGTCATTTCAGGGCTAAATTCGTGTGTTGTACAGCAGAGCTGTGCAGACTTGTCAAAGGGGAGAGTACACAGTGTCCTGACTAAACCAAAATTACAGAATGCAGATTACTAATGGCAGTTGGTTGTTTTGCCATATGCACAATGCAGGTGTACCTGAGTGCACACCATCACAAGCTGTTACGCAGTTTTAATCAAGATTCATACATAGAGAGATGACCCAGAATGTTGCTCTGAGATTTCTGCATTGGCTCTGATGAGTCTTAAAGATCCCTACCAGCTCTTCAAGGAGCTGCTGTCTTTCAGCCAAGGCAACTGGTGGCTTGTGGACTACTGGTAGCAGGACTAGCTCCACCAGCCACATGGCTGCTAGCAGTTCTGAAAACACATCATTGCAACTGGGATGAGACTCCTGCTTTTTGTGGTTGTTGTTAGTATTGTAAAGGTTGTACATGTTTGATAATCAGCAGCACACAGTTTATTTCCTGAGTGTTTAGTGATTGATCACAGCTGGCAGAAGATAACTGAAGGAAGGAAAATTTGAAGTTTAAATGGAGAGGAAAAACCGGAAACTTTGAAGTATGTAATTCACAATGTTGGTTTTCCTAGTGATCCTAGTGATGGTTTGTTTGTCGTTTGTTTTTTTTTTTAAGGTGAAATTAGAGGGATAGATGTATATGTGACAGCAGTTTTCAAGTGCATTTTTCAAAGTGGGGTACTCTAAGTGAGATTCTGCTGCTGATAATGATTCATCCAAGACGATGGAAATGATTCTTCAGTTCTTTGTAGATGTTCAGATAAGTCAGTTGAAGAATAGCCCTCATTGCCACAGCCAGATGGAGCCAAGTCAATTACAGAGAGGAGTTTTATTAATAGTTAAATTAAATAGTAACTTCAGTAACACTAGCTGCGGCAGTACCCTTAATTGAAGATTATGCCAGTGGGTGATTTGCAGTACGTTTTCTTCCATTGTTTCAATCAGTAGCACACCCTTACTACTGAAACCGTTTGCTTTAACCTCCATTTTATTAGCTTTCAGAAATGCTGAAGAATTAATACACTGGTTTTTAACATGCCTCATACAGTCAGATTCTGGGGCTTTTACTGCTATCACAATTCAAATAAGAAATTATATAGACTGGGGAATTAAGTGAATGAGAGTATAAAAACTTTGCTTATACTGAGTAATAGCTATATTTGCTTCAAGTTCATGCCTCACTGCTCAGGCTCTTCAGGCTGTGGGGCTTTCCACATCAGGACTGTGCTTTACTCTTTAAACTTTTAATGCTGAAGTAGAGTGACTTTGGTGTGGCAGATGGCACAGCATAGATTTCTGATACATCACTGTTTTTTGGCTGTTGTCCTTATGGCAGCTGTGTCTGGTTAGGGAGCTCAAAAATGCCTGACAATAATTTCCTTTAATTTCTGCAGGCAGCGTCGTGGTGATTTTGGAATTGTTTATTCTTTTCTGTTTGTTGCTTGGTACCCTTTCTGCCTTTATTAGGCTTCTGATAAAAGTCTTCAGTAGAAGTTTGGGGTTTATTTTGTTGGTTGATTATTATTTTTTTTTTTAATACTCTGCCTTGGGTAATTCTTTTGTCTTGTTTTTTCACTGAACGTTTTACTAAGGGTCTGAATTCACTTTTCATTCCCTCTTTATTTTCATATGAATAGTTTCTTTACTTTTTTTGATAATGAAACTAAGTAAATTTTTATGATTTATAGTATTAAAAACCTTTATAAATATAGATGAAAATATTTACTGGTTTATTGATTTATCTGTATGTATTTGGGTACATACAAATGATAAAGCATTATGATATAAAACTCCATGTTCAGACTCTGTATTTATCGTAACCTGTAAAATAAATGTGAATTCTTTGCAAATGGGTTAAAAATACAAAGAGGAGAGAGAAGGCTGTGAGTGGGTACAAGTTCTGAAAATGCTTTAGTGATGGGTGTACCTCAAAATTTGGAACTGGTTGGGAGGAGGAAAAGTACAGATGTGTTATAGACAGGCAAATCACACAGGTTTCTGGAAGTCTTGAAAGCAGTATAAACCAAGACTTGTGGTGATGCTTGTATATTGAACTTCCTGAAAATAATGTGAAATTCACTGAGAGAGCAATCCCACTTCCTTTCCCCAGGAAAAAAAAAAGGTGGAAACATTTATAGACTTATTTTGTCTTCTCCAGAAAGTGTGTAAACATTTTTATCATTTAAAATGTATTCTTTGATGGATTAAGTGTGAGTGGTGTCAGCCAGAGAATTTGTAAACACAGCATTTAAAACATCAGTATTTTTTATCTGCATAAGAAACCTGTAGCATTTGCAAAAGGATTTTAAAGGGTAGTAGAAAAAAAATTTAAAAGTGAGTGCTGCAAAGATATAGTGATCTCTATGAAGCGAGGATTGCATCAGACAATCTACAAGACAAGATTGTTGATGTTTTCTGGACTTAGCTTTACATGTTTGTATTTAGTCTATATTAATAATGTAATCGATATAGTTCTTCATGTATCAATGACAAGAGTAAAACCAGTACCCAGTGTGTGTAGATGATATTTGTAAGATCTGGCATCAGCACCTTGAGATTATAGGAGTGTGTAACTGCAGTTTGTTTTTGTGGATTTTGAGAGGCTCTTAGGCAGGATGGAGGGAGGAGGGCAGTCAGCCTGGGGAGAAGAGGGCTTGTGTAACTCTCCTATTGTAACCTGTCATCCCCAATTTACTAGTATTTATTAGCGGTACCTTCACTGAAGTTAACCAAATTGCTTTGTCCATATGTGATAATATATGTCCTTCCTCCATGCAGTTCAAGTCCTATTTGAGTGCTTGCTTACTCCAGTAACATTAAAACAAGGAGAACTTTTGTGAAGCCTCTTATAGGAGCAGCAGAGCTAATCTAAATGTCAAATTCTTAGCAGTTTTTAAAAGAAAGTATTTTAATTTATGGATGTGTGGCAGTATAGGATGTGAAAATTAGTAATTAACTTCAATCAGCATCTAATCTCTCGGTAAGCAGTACTTTCCAGAAACAGCAGATTATTTAATTCTCTTTTGATGTATGATGTCTTTGTAGGTTGATACAACATGCACCACCAACAAAAAATCATGGCTTTTTTTAGTAAATGCAGCTCAGTGCTTTTGTGGAAGTACTGCAGAGTCAAATATAAGGTAGCTGATATGAAGCATTTAGCAAGTGACAAAAGCAAGTCACACTGTACTGGGAGGGAGACACTAAGCCCACTTAAACCATAACTGAATGAATAAACAGTTAGACCTATAGAGATCTATTTGGTTACATGGCC
Source organism: Jacana jacana (assembly GCA_013400555.1). Classification (NCBI taxonomy): domain Eukaryota; kingdom Metazoa; phylum Chordata; class Aves; order Charadriiformes; family Jacanidae; genus Jacana; species Jacana jacana. The sequence continues at coordinate 395 of VZTM01029747.1, read as the reverse complement.
TTATGCCCTGTATTTTCTGGCAAGATAAATGAACTTCAGATGTGATATTTTCAGCCACATCTGCCCAGAGTAAAAGTAATTTTATACTGTGGGGAATAAAAGCTGATCTCTTACTGACCAAGTCAAAAGGATAAAACTTTAAAAGTTTAACATTATGGAAAACAGGTGTTGGGAATCTAAATAATAATAATAACAACAAAAGTAACAATAATAAAGAATCAGTAATTATTATTTTATTATTACTGTTATTATAATTAACAATGATGGTAACCTGTAGCCTAACGTTACTCTGCTTCTTCTGGTTTACTATTTGGAATCAATTTGGTTTTAGTCGCTTGAAAATCTTCTGCCATAACCTCACTTAACTCTGAATTTGTGCTAGTCTTAATTGTCTC